>OX578145.1:43621529-43729029 GCA_951213105.1 Amaurobius ferox | reverse complement strand
GTAAATCTATGTCTTCAATAAAATTCCCATGCGTGGACCAATCACATTTGAAATGCATTCCATTAGGACGGATTGCAAGGCCTGTGAATGTAGTGTAATGTAACGTTTTGTAAACGTCGAACTTTTAATAAATATAACGAAAATTGTTCTGATAATTCTTATTTCTTTTCAGGTCTTATCATTCATTAATTAAATTCCCACATGGCAGATGACGATAGAGAATACAGGTAAAGGCCATTTTTCTATGGAAGCATGCTACATCACAGGCGTACCCAGAAATGTTTTGCAAGGGATACAAAATATTTTATTAAATATTGTTAATTGTAAATAATTTAAATTAGTCATGGGGATCAATAATTAATAGTAATTAATTCGTTGATTAAATATATCAATTGATATTAATTGATAATTAATGATTATTAAATGGCTCCAAACATAACAGCTGTCATAGAAAGATTTCTTAAATAAATCTGAAGAAAATTCTATTAAATAATACTGGAATTATTTTAAGATAAATTCTGGTTTCTTTAATCAAAAGTCGATAGTATTCATAATAGACAATATGCACAATAAATATGCAACTGTAAACTTTTCATTTTATTTCACTATGAAATTGTCGTGAATGCCTGGATTTACTAATAAAATAACATTTTCACCTTTAAATGTTTATAAATAAATACATATAAAATTGAATGAAATTAAGTATTTCAAAATTTTAGCATTGGATATGTATTTAAAAATTCCATCCATTATATTGGTAGTAACTTTTAATTTATAGTCGTTTAAGAAAATTAGGTTACAGTCTTTCTCCACTGGGTACGCCGCAATATTTTGCTCGTATTTGTAATAAATTAGGAATTTATTACCCATAACAATTTTCTATAGTAATTTGTAATAAATTTCAAATTTATTACAAATTATAAAGAAGTTATTACTATGGGTAATTGAATATTACTGTAGTAAGTATTACTATGAAGCATATAATAAGATATATTTATGAAAAATTGAAGTTTTGTGTTTTAATTTTTTCTAGAACTTTTATTTCTATATATGAAGTTTAATTCAATAATTAGTAATTTTTATATGTACGTGAAAAACTTTAAAAGAAACATCTAAAGTATGTATGTGTTTTATTATGAATTGTTTAGAAATTTGAAAATTGTTTAAGATTATCGTCGAAAGGGAAAAAAATAAACTGACGGCAGCTTCTCACAACTTTCTAGCGCTTTGTACTTGCTTAAAATGTATATCTGTAGCATAATACTTGTAGTTGTAACTATAGTTTTAGTTATATTTGTAGCTATAGTAAAAGCTCTTGCTCTTGTTATGCTTTCTTTCAAACCATGACTATCGAAAATATTTTACGAACTATAAAAGAGTTTAGTGCAGTATTTTAAGCATTCACAAGACACTGATTCACAATTTTGTTAAAATTATTCCCTATGCGGAATTTACCTGTTTAAATTCTACAACAAGCTGACTAATGATACTTATATACCTACTTTTACTATCATTCTTACCATTGTTCTCTAAGGTTAACGTACTTTATTAATATTAAATATCAAAATTTATATATTAATTTCAACTGGAATTTGAATGGTTTTATTTGTTTAAAAGTTGTATTTAGAACTTTAAAGCCGGATTTTTCTTTGGTAAGCAAATTTGTAAGAAAAGCGATATGTACAGAAAAAAGCGTATTCAGTTTTATAGATATTTGTTTGGATTTTCAAAAGTATACAATTTATAACTAAATATTTTGCTATTTTGCTAGTTTAATAACGTCTTTTACGTAGCATATGTATTAGATCATTATTATATAAAGTGCCTTAAAATCAGTAGTCATATGCCTGGTGAACTTAAAAGCTTGTTCATAGAAGTTTAACAGACTCTTATAGTTTGTCTACATAGAAGTTCAACAGACTCTTATAGTTTGTCTATATAGAAGTTCAACAGACTCTTATAGTTTGTATCACGGTATCTGCTGTCTGTCTATTGAGATGATATCAAACTTTATTAGTTCGAACCTGCTTCCTCTACGTATTTGGTTGGGTACTATTTTTGGGATCATGCCGTTCCCTAAATCAAGTTTGTCTATTAAATGCGTATTTCAAGTTCAGGCATTACCTAATTAGCAGAGGCTCCTGGGTTAAGTGGTTACCGATTATAGAATGTTTGGCTTTTTCATCGTGCCTCTAAATGTAAAATATATTACAGCTCGGGGGAGGTTTGAACGCTAATGATCACTTTTTCATCTAGAAAATGATCGAGCCACGATAATGTAAATGAGTGATCTGACATTTCTGATACCCAAACCACGGATAGTTAGTAGCCGGTGGAATAGTTTCGAGAATTTCTCGATTGGAAATTTTTCGCTTAATATTGAACCTATGTATGAAAAGATCCCACTCGAATTGCGATATATCGAACATGGGCCCTATTTCAAGATTATCGATCGTAGTTCCGCACAGGTCGATAGAGGGAGCTCCTATATCGGAGCGACAAACTCTTTTGTGAACGCAATAGTGTTTGTAGGAGCTCTTTCTACCGATCGACGCAGAAGGTCTAGCGTCGTCTTAACCCTTTCCGGCGTCCCCAGGCAAAAGTAAATTCTAACTCCCCCATGTGTATTTTATAGAAATAAGTGCATAGAAGATGGGCCCACAGAGATTCATGGGCTCTTAATTTGTTTATGGTCACAAACGGCCATGAGAATTACGAATGACACAGCTCAGAATAGAGCCCCAGGATACGTGGCATACACTTGGGCTAATGATTTCGTGCTACAAGAGTATCTAGTTAAAATTTGGCACTTAAGTGTGTTATGAATTATTATCGTGTGCCATTGAATTTGAGCATACTCGACTGATTATATAATGATACCCAATAAATATAAACTTCGTAAATACAGCGTACATCCAAAAAACTGGTCAACTATTTTCAAAGATAAGGAACAGTCTTTTTCTGCATGATCGACAAGAAAAGCGACCTCACTCATGTATAAAGTCGACTCAGTGAGGGCGCCCCGTTTGTTGGTCTTGAAATAGAAGACTTGCCTGTAAAACTAGTAGGTTGGTTTTTGTATGGCTGTTGTATTTACGATTTTTTAATTTATAGTGTTATTACTGCAGCAGTGTGTGAGCGATTATTTGATTGTAATGATCCTTTTTCGAATTGTTATAAGAGATACGAATACTTTAACGGAATCTATAACTATTGAAAGTGTTAACTGAGGGGTCAACTTAAAGATAGTCATGGTTTTAGCAAAATAAATGCATGCCTTTACAAGCTTTTAGCTGTAATCCTTAGTGCCCTGATAATTCTTACCATTCCATGTCTAGCAGCTGAGAGATCTTTTCAACAAGAAGTCCGAGTTTTTTGAAGCGACCTTTCTCGACACTTTTAGTCGTTCCCAAGCATTGCTTTGGGGGACTACTGTCTCTTACACTCTTATCTATCTGATCAAGGTAGGGAATAGCCTCCTTGTGCGTTCTCTATACCCGTGTGAGAAACTCCAAGCATGGTATCCTTCCACCTGCAACCTCCACTGGTTTTTCTCAACCTTTTTCTGTTGTTTTGCGACTGAATTCCCAGTTTGATTTTTATTATTTTTTGCTAGATGTTTTCTTACAGGTAATAAGCATCGAAGAAAATTATATTTTGCGTAGCAAAAGTGTTCTTTTTATGGAGAAGGGGTGGTGTTTCTTTACATCAAAGTATGCAAAATTGGTTTAATTTTAAGCGATGCGAAATTGTAAAGTTTTATGTAACATTCCACGGAAAAAATGCATTAAACATTTCAGTACTATTTAAAGAATATTTCAGTATAGTTAAAAATTTCAAATTGAGATAAAATTCAAGAGGCCAAAAGAGAAACATTGTGTATTCAACTTGATAAATAAACAGTTAAATTCATTTGGACTGGTATAATTTGAAGGACGATAAACAAATATTGAAAATAAATGCATTAATCAAATTTGCTATATTTTATTTCAATATTTGCGATATATTCTTCCAAATTAAGGAACGACCTGTGGTAGATGCAGAACTCATCTGAACGAAAAATGCATTATTTAAAGTAGCAAGACAATATTTCAAAAATATTTTTTTTATGTAAAACTGGAGTAAATAAGTACTAGCTTTTAGTATTTCCTTTAATCCACTTTGCTGTGTTATATTTCTATTTTATGTAGCTTGGTAAAAAATAAAAGATTAATTTTAATTAAGTTACTATTAAGAGAAAGAGGATATCTTATTCTTTATCAAAATTCAATTCTACAGAAATCTAAAAATTTTTACTTGTTTATAATCAATGTAAGAACATGTCTTTAATTAAATTTATTAAAAGGAAATGATATATATAAGTAAAGGTGCCTTATATTTTTATTAGAATAAATAAACGAACAAAATTATTGTTATTACTGTACATCGAAGTATTTGCAGAGTTTAAATTTTTCAAATTTTTTTAAATTTTCATCATATTTCATAGTATTGAAATTGCGTAGAAAAATCAGATTTTTAAACAATGTAGCTAGTATTTTGAGATAATTTTATTGCAATAATTTTTTGTTAATTTCTGCAATTATTTTCCAATCAAAATTCTTTATGAACTGATTTTGAAAAGTTTCATTTCAGAATAAATATTTTAACTTTAAAAACATCAATATATAAATCATATTTTGTTAATATTATTGGACTAATAAATACTTAGCAAAGTATTTAATATGATGTAAATTTTCAAAAATTTTATTGGCTTTTTTTTTTAAGTAAATTTTAAAAATCTATGTATATAAAATAATTTCTGGTGTTTAATACTGAAATGTGTTTTATTCTTCCCACCAAAAATCAATTTATTTTAAAGTTAAAATAGACTCTTCTCAAATGTAAGTAAATGGATACTATAAGGTCATGAAAAATTATCAAATACAACCAAAAAAGTTAAGGTCTCATGTAAATAGAAAACGATTTGGCATGGTCCTTCTTTCAAAAGCTCCTTTTGCATGCTTAGCATTAATTATAATCTCATTATCTCTCTACCTGATCCTTTTAAAACCTAAAATTATAAGAATTGAAAAAACACATAAACAATTCTTCCTATAATCCACTTTAAAAATAATTTCGTTCCAATTTAATTTGTTTTGGGTTTTTATTAATGAAGTTGTTTTTTACTTTGAGGCTGTGAGTAACTCATTCATTATATTTCTTTTTATTGATGTTTTAAATGTTTTCAGGATATTTGAAAATTTATGATTTTGAGTTATATTTTATTTATGTGTGTTTAAATTTCTTTTTAAAGGAAGTGTTAAAAACCCTATTTCATGTTTTGCTGAATTACTTGTTAAATTTACTTGAAATTCAGCCTAGAAATCAAGTCAAATGAAAGTTATATTGAATAATCGTTCAATACAATTTAAATAAATTACAATCGTGTTGTAAGTATAATAATTAAATTGAATGTGAATTTTTAAATTACAATTTTCCATCTAATTTGCATTCTGAAGTTTTATTGCTGCAACAAGTTCGGCAAGTAGTTAACATTTCTAAAAAATACTATTAATATAATATTCATATTTGTTTATATTATGTTGAAAAAAATTTCATACTTACTTTTTTATCAATACCACATTTGGTGTTAACATTTTGAGATTAGGAAATTAATAAACTTCCTAAATTATTTTTGCTAGTGTATCATGTAAATTTAATAAAGCTTTAAAATTTGAATGGAAATACTTAAGTTATATTGGAATATGGGACAATGTTTTAATAAAATTGCTAATATATACAGTTATTACAGTGCTCCTTTTAAAATACGACATAATTATATCTAATAATACCATATCAAAATATTTAAAGACACGGTAGTTTTTTAAACCTAAAGTATTGACGAAAAAGTTATTTTAAACCTTCTTCTTTATATGAGGTAGTTTTTAATATGAGGTAATTTTTTTTTATGAGATAATTTATTATAAAATGGCGAACCAATTGATGATTTGAAGCAAAGTCACCGATAAATCATGAGTCGAAAAATTAATCAAACCGGTTTTGAAGCATTAACCCTTCGACTCAGTTTTTTGATGGATGTGCCTCCTAGAATAGAGGCGTAGAGACTCTGACATGAATTCTAGCTGGTTCAAGCATAGACAGAGTTGGTTGCCCGTTTTTGAATATCAGTTTCTCCAAATTTTTGCCTCTGTTTTTTAAGTTGATATAACCACAACTGAACAAGTTTCTACCAAGGAGTAATCTACTTTATATCGATAATTTCTAATACCGCAATTCAGAAATCAGACATCAAAATAGAACCAATTTCAAATTCACACGAACTCGCCAGAAAGGGGAGTTCCCAGAAATGGGAACGCTTCATTTTTGGCAGGTTCTTGTGATTTTAAACCTGGCCTTTGCAGCTTTGTGTAGCTAAATTGTATATAAATTTTATGCCAGCTACGTGAAAAGATTGAAGTTGTCAGTTTCTATAGAAGTTCGAAAATGTGCGGCAAATAGCAAATTGTCTTACTGCTATTGCAGCTAACGGTTATTCCATGTTGATGAGAGTATAATAAGCTCGAAACCGGTCTATGAATACTGTTATCTTCAATGGGAGTGTCTTCCTTACCAAATAAGAGTTTGTAATAATAATTTATAGTTGAGAATATATGGTTTATAGCGTCATTATTATAGATATTGACCGCAGCGAAATAGAAATTTTATCGAAGACATTTTATGAAATATGTAATAGAATTATTCATATTACATTCTCCATGCATTATATGATATTTTATCGAAGAAATATGTGACTTCTAAAGATTCTGAGAATAAAGATATGCGATTTCTAAAAAGATTTCTATAAAGTGATGTGTTTCTATACAGATATGTGATTTCTATAAAGATTAAGGAAAAAATCTCATTGCTAAATAAAATAAAATTCTTATGGAAATCACATATTGTGTCTCAATAAAATATTATAATTTCTTTATAGAATATGATAGAAAATAGAAGTATTAATTATATTTAATTCTATTGCACTATTTTATAGAAAATTATTCAATACTTTGAAGTTCATAACAGCCATCTATTCTTAATACAGATAATATAGTTTCTTACGATGATAAATAACACAATAAATTAATTACATTTGAATCTCGCACATTGTTTTAATATCCAATTAAAAATATCTGTTTTTGAAATATTTATTCAGAAACATGATTTTAAGATAATTCTAATTAAATAAGCATAATTTTTAGCAACTTCTCAGCGAATCTTGTCTAAATTTATAAATTGTAAATTCTGGCAGATATATTTTGAATTATAAATGAAACTTGGTAATATCTTGTTTCTTCTAAAACTGAGTTAATTCTCTTAATATAAAGCACTCTGATTTTTAAATTTTGTTAAATAATGATGTCTTTGTTTAAAAAAAATTCATAAATCAATTTTTAAATTATTATAGAATTTTAAATGCATTTAATATCACATAAATTCTCTTAGAATCTGATTTCATTTTATCAAAAATGCATTTTAATACCAAAATATTACAACATGTTCGACTATTGTATCAATACTTTTTGTTAAACAATGTGTTCATTCTTCCCACAGTGAGTCCGAAGAGGAGGACGAAGACGTAGGAAGGTAATATTTTTGGATATTTTTGGATAAATTCATTACATTTATTTACCCTAATTCCTGAGAAAATGGCTGCAGTGGCGTAATTTGGTAAATTGAAGAAAGTGCGCCAGGGAAGTAATATTAACAAGAAAGCTCAATCATGCATAAGCATTGATTATGAAACACTTTCCAACTGAAATGCAATTTCATTTAAAATTTTTTAAAATGTGATACATTCAGTGGGATATCTTTTACATTATCACAGTACTACAGTAATTTATTATACTTAAATATTTAAAACTGTATCGAAATATCAATCATCTGATTCTCTATGCAAAATCAATGAATATTTCATTCATATAACTTGTATTCCAGACTCCAGAGCTAAATAATTTTGTGTGAAAAAAATTCAGCAATTCTTATGTAACTCACCTTACAATCGCTTCAGATATTTGCATTCTGCATAAGTTAAAATTAGGCTTCGTTGAAGAAATAATAAAAGTTTAGGGATCATTAAAAATCACAACTATTGTAATTGCATAGGCACGAAATTTAGATACACAGATAATACACAGATACGCAGATAATATACGTGTGCGTGTGTGTGTGTGTATATTCAAAGTATTGGAATCGTGCCGAAGATCGGAACTCGAATTTTCGAAGGATCTACACGTTTTGGGACTTCTAAAACACGAAAAAACTATTTTTAGGAAGACGTCTGTGTGTGTAAGAGTGTATCTGTGTAAGTTTCTGTGTGTCTGTGAGGATATTACATCCACTCTAATTGAAAAACTAATGGACCGAATTTAATAAAATTTGGTAGGTATGTTTTTTGCGGGAAATCCCGATGTTCATTAGATTTTAGTACGATTCGTAATAAAAAAATCTGCCTTCTTTGCGAAATGGCCGGCAGAAATTGCCTTTATCCATTCCAGCTAAAAACTAATGGAACAAATTTAACAAAATTTGGTGTATAATATTTCAATGACCTATAAGTGATTTATATACCAAATTTAACAAAATTTGGTACATACATCATTTTTAGGTTATTCTAGTACGATTCAGGAAAAAGGAACGGGCTATTCTTGCGAAATGGCCCGGAAAAATCGTTAAATATAGAAATAAAGGACTACGTGTGCTCAATTTCAATTATATCAATTAAATTCTTATTTTATACGTGATTTTTGACAACAAAAAGAATAAGATTAACCCCATTACTCTAAGACTAGCCGTCCTTGAGATATTCTAGTTTTTTCGCGTTTTCGCTACGCCACCTTTGACATTAAGTCCAGCTATCAAATGAGAACCAAATTTAAGTTTAACGTGCAAATTCAATGTCATTTAAAATACTTATGGCTGTTATTTTGTGCAGATAAACTCAAATTATTATTGAAGAAATAAAGAGAACGTGAATATGAGTCTGCAGGGAGAGACATGTGCTGCCCACATCATAATTTTTAACAATATTACAACAATGATTTATAGAAGTGAACGGAGATTGTTTGCAGGCCATTTCGAAAAAAATGTATGATCTATATTTAAAGATCCACCAAATTTTTGTAGAATAAAATGTTCAACAAATTTAAGCTGTGTACCAAATTTTAACTCTCTAGGACGTAGGAAAGTGCATTAAAAATGCCATCAAATTAGTATATCACGAAGAGTTATATAAAATTAAAAATTAAATTAAAAAAATTGTTATCTACCAAATTTATTTTTAAAAGTCAAGCCTCTCTCATATACAAAATGATTAAACACTTGGAAAGATATTTATTATACAATATATCTCTTTTTTCTTTCTGGAGGATTTGCCAAAAGTCAGAATTTAATTGAATTTGTTTTTTTCCCTATGTTAAATAATTTTTAATTAAAAAACTACTTAACATATTTTACTGAAATTTTTTATATATGTTTTATGGGATAATGTGAATATTTCCTAAAAATTTCGAAGCAATTTGTGAATTTTAAATTTGCCTAAAAAATGTTTGAAAAATTAGGTCCCATAGGGTTCAATGTATTTTATTTTTTCAACCCGGGTTCAATAAAAAACTAATTGGGTGTTATTATTTATTTATATTCCCATAGGTCCTACAGACCGTCTGAAAAACATACTAAGATTTCATTTTGATAAAGTCATTTTTACGGCAGTTATCGTGCTAACGGACAGACAGACAGAATGAACAAAGTCATAAACACTTTTCAACTATGTTGTAAAGTGTTAAAAAAAGTAGATAGAAAAACCGCACTCGTTGTTAAAACCACAGTTTGACTAAACATTGATAGGTTTTTTTTCTATATCATGATTACCAGATATATTGTAAGGTACTTAAATACATGACAGAAAGTGTGACCACACAATTAACTTTCGTAATTATATTCTTACCATTAGTATACACACTGCGTGACGTTATATGAAAGGCCTGATGTCAGGCGTGCCGCCATATAAAAGTCATTTTTACCATCGGCTAAACAACTGCACTCCGCGAAAACATATTTTCTCAATGACAAATGTCAGATGATTAAGTGATAAAATGGCCTAGCATTGATTTATAATGGCGAGATTTTTTCAATGGCGAGATTCTCTTTTTACTAATGGCCTTCCTATTTCTGGTAGTGACTTTATTTATCAGCAAGATAACGTTACTGTCCATACAGTTGGCGTTATAAAATATTGGTTTATTAAATATTAGAGGTTGTATACGTAGCCATCAGGATCATCAACCATGCTTGGCAGCCATTGTTGTCCAGTCGTAGATTTGCTATCCCCAAAACAGTATTGTAAAAAGCGATATATTATTGTTACATTACATAATTGATATACTATAATTGTTTTGTTTTTGATTCATTTACTTTCTTTTGCAGGAAGAAGTACGTAGACCTTTAAACATATTGTATTCTTTGCTAGGAAATATTTCTTAGTTATTCTGTACATATAGGGAAGTATTCAAATTCTGTTATTCTAAGTTTAAATATTTTCTAAAAATATTTACTTAATTCTGTGTGCTAAGAGATAGTTATGAAAAAGTATATATGAAAATTTTAAAAAGTATTTTTTAATGTTTAAAAGTTTAATGTGCTAAATATCATGATTCATGTTATATAGATGAAAAATTTCTATCTATAAAATTTAAGTTCAGTATTTTTTCCTATCAGTTTTAAATAAATGCCATTATGATAGTTGAATATAAGTATGTATTTGTTTTGCATTTCTTTTGATAAAGTTATAGGAAGAAAATAATTTTAATCACCAAATTTGCTTGAAATGGGTATTTTAACGCTTTAAAAGTAAGCAAATTAACGTAGATTTTACGCTAACATAATAAACTCATTTAAATTTCGAAATTTTTGAAAATGTATTTTTATTGTTGTTTATTTTTATTATTGTTTATTTTTATTATTGCTTACTTTTATTTGACTTAAATTTATAATAATTGAATTCCAATTTTACTACTTAGTAAATATGAAAACAACCCTTCGCTTTAGACCCTATATTGATATAGCTATTAAAAGCAGTGCTCTCAGGGTGATTATCCATGTTAAATTTGTTAGAAAAGACTGTGCAGCCGGCTGTCAGATTTACATTTTAAATATTCCTTTATATTTTCTAAAAAAAATTGTAGCAGCTATAGCGTTTTTCAATAATGCATGTATAGATTGGAAGATTTATTAGGTTTAAATACATTTTTAACAGTGCACAAATGACACTGCACAATGTATAAAGATGTTTGATTCACGTATAAGTATGAATTGAGATAATGAATAAAATTTTGAATGTAGAAAAAAAGTTCTCAATTAAACATATATCACCATCTCTGTACATTAGTTTTGCGGTCATTGCCGCTCGTCAGCACCGGACAAGCTATGAGGTGATTAAGCGGCATACACAAAAAATAAATTCTAAAATCTTTAAAGCAAGAATTTTAGAATTTTTCTGGCAGAAGAATTTTCTTCGAACCGTATGAAAATGCAGAGCATCAAGTTCCTACCATCTTTAACAAAATTCTAAGCGCTTAGGATTACAGCGAAGCGACATCTGCCCTATTACAAAGCGGTTGTAAAATAGCAAAATATTTCTTGAATGCATTTTGATTGTTAAATCTTGAAGAGTTTCTCAAATTGAGGTTATAAACAGCTATTTTATTTGCAATTATATACATCTAAATAATAAATATGAAGAATTAGAATTGTTGCTAAATAGAACCTTTGCTAAAATGCGATGATATTTAGCAAATTAATATCTTTCAACCTGAGAGTATTGCACAGTGCAATTCAGTTTCCTTAGTAGAGCAAATTAGTTCTGTATTAAAGCTATAGTTTAGTTCCTGGTGCTAATGGCTGTTTTTGATTTTCCTTTTTATCCAGGGCATCCAGTGGACCTAAATCAACGTAAGTGCGCTTAATATAAGACTGAAAAACAAAAAGCACCTTCTACCCCCCCCCATTTGGCCCCTCCTACCTAACCCCAAATCCACATCTGCCCCATGCATGATTCTTTGATTACCATTGAACCCGTAATTCCTCCACGACCGAATTCCAAATATTTTCGATTTTTTTTTTATGTTTTGATTTGTTTTTGCTGTTTTTTTTGTTTTGTTTGAATTTTGCTTTATTTTTTCATGAGTTTGTTGTTTTTAAATATTATATTTTTGGATGATGAGATTTTACTATTAGTTTTGAGCATTTTTTTTGTGAGAATCTCGTTTAGATAATGATAGTAAATGAATTAATTATCAATACACATTCCAATAAAGATAACGATAAGCGAAACAAATTTCATAATTTTTTAAAGTTTTTAACTATTTTTATAAATTTCTGGTAGATATTTAATTTTAAAACTCCAATAGAAAAGCAAATCTAATGTACTTTTGTGGGAAACTTTTTACATTTCCCTCAGAGCTAAATTCTTCTTGGTGGTACTTTTTGAAAAAGCTTTAAAGGCTATACTCAATGTTTGTTTCAATGTTAATCATCAGATAATTTTGCAAACGTGTTTGAATTAAGATACTTTAAAATAGGGGAACATACAAAATTTAATTAACAAAATTCTTTTGAGATTTTATGGTAGGAGGCATATTACATTTTATTCTTTTGAAATTTGAAGACATTATTTGAAATTCTATTAATTGTAAAATCAGAAGCATTTTTCTTAAGTATTCTGCCATTTAATTGAATTGAAAGTACATTAAACTAAAAAAAGGGGTGACGACACGTTAAAATTTTTAATAAATATTAAAGACGAGAAGGGTAAAATACATGAACCCATGCATTTTCTTATTTTATTGCATTGATACTGATGAAGGACGTTTGACGTTTTTAACGTCTTTGGTGTTAAATTAAGGGTGTTAAATTCAAAAAACTTTTAAAGTATAGTCTTTAATATGTATTATAATAAATTATTTTTCTTTTGTACTCAAAACTTGATTTTTTAGTATTTGTACTATGACAACAAATCTAGTTGATACTTCTCATTATAGTTTTAAAGTCTAGATGGAATAATTCTTATTATTTAATACGTTTCGTTATTCTTTCTAGCTGAAATACTTCTCATTTGGGTGTTTTCCTATATCCCTATTCTTGATATTTTTGCACAAATGCTTATCAGACGTTATACATATTATACAGTTATTCTCTAATTAGCATTGTACCAGCAATAATTATATTTCTTTAAGTTTAAAAACGTAAAAAAAAGAACAATTACTCTTGGCAATTTTTTAATTTGGAAAATAAAGTATTTCAATATTTTCCTGTGTTTTTTATACTTATCACTATTGGAGTAATATTTATATTTTGATTCATATTGTTGGTTTAGTGCACTTGCTAAAAAAAAAAAAAAAAAAAAAAAAAAATCCATGAGTTTATTGCAAAAGAGAAGAAAATATCTACACGATTAAGACTGGTAGACATGTTATTATACCAGTATTGTAAAATTAAATGGAGATTATTAAAATATTAAAACTACTACGGAACAGAAATCTGTAAAATATCTTGTACGAGTTAAAGTATTCAAACATTATTAAATGAAACAAATTGGGTTACTCATCTATCCTAATTATTATTGCTGAAAGTAAAAAATCAAATTGCACACCTTCTAGCCTTAGAAATTTGCGCATTTCCTTAAATGTAAGAAGCTAATAAAATATTGACGTATTTTATGGTATTTTCTAAATTAAAATTATTTCTGAAATTATAAATTATCAACTGTTTAAATTACAGTGACTATGATTCTAAACACAGAAAAAGCTTCAAAAATATGGCAAACCCAAACAGTTCTTCAGACCAAATTAACTTGTAAATGAAAACCATGTAATACTTAAACTTTTGACACCCAGTAAATCCTTTAATGCTTTAATTAATATACAGTACGGTTTTATACTTGATTCAAGAATTATTTTTAATTGAAAAATGATAAATTCTTTAGAATTAGAAAATATAAACGGATATATTGTTTAAAATAAATTTCACAGTTTTTTTAATGTATTGAATATTTTAAAGAAATTTAATAAATGTTATTAGAAATTCTTCGAGTTAATATATATTAAAGTCTTATATTAATATTTTATTAATAGCATTTGTGAAATCGGTAATTTAATACTAAAATTGTATGTGTATTCATTCGCGTCTTTATGTACATTTTCAATCTGCAATTTATATATTTGAATAATGCATTAAAATATTTTGAAAATAAATGTTAAACTCTTTATTCTGCTCAAAGGAAAAAATATCCCATTTTAGAAAATGCATGAATTTTTGCATGAAAAATTGCATGATTTTGCTTGCTTTTCAAACAAAGTATCAATATGTTCTTTTACAATTGTTAAACTTTTTGAAATTGTGTAACTTTGTAATAGATAATACGCTTATATTTTTCTAATTCTTGTAACCCCGTTTCAATTTGCCACAAAACATTTTGTACATATTAAATGTTTAACTTGCATTGCCATCGCACAGAATTAGAGGCTTAAAATAATGTTTTGCAGTAGTTTCGCGTTATTAATTAGTCTTACGAAGCCGTTTTTTTTAAGGAAACACAATTTCCATTTTTGAATATTTAATGCAAGTATTTTCAACTTAAAACAAATGATGCCACTTTATCTAATTTTGTCAGTTCCATTTCAAGACAAATAGATATGGCACTTAATATGCTTAACATAAATATTGAAATATAATTCTTAAATATTCATACATGACTAATATTTAACCATACATTTGATGTTTTTCTGTATATCTTTAATTCGTTTAATTTGCGACAATCATTGAGGATTTAAAGTCTTGTAACTTATTTGTTATATAAATGAAAATTGATTGGTGATTAAATGAATAAATACTAACTGATTGGTTACTCTATTTACAGTAGAGAAGAATCACAACCAAAAATGACTGAAGCCGAGCTTATCATGGAGGTAAATATTTTTAATGTGTTGAATTTAAGCATTTGCTTGTGAATTGGTATACACAAATAAAATTAACTAGGGTGTGACTTATCTCGACTTTCTCATATTAGAACCCAGTTTTAAGTAGCTTCTTTTTTTAAATTTTACAAGAGGAAATTTGAAAAATCGGTATCTTTGATCCAAATGATTATAACAATAGCCTGTTACCCTTCACTTTAAAGGGCTTGTAAAAATACTTCTACTGATACTATACTTGACAATGTAAGCCTGGGGGGTAACTTTTTAACTAATGATGTCACAAACACAATTGTATCGCGGCTATCTTTCACAATAATGGTTGAATTCGTGATTATTGAGTCGTAAATAACCTCTTTTATTTATGGTTATGCCGAATTTTGTCCTATGCCACCATGTTAAAAAAATATAAAATTTCGAATTTTTTTCATATAACTTTGCAAGGAAAAACCCATTAGTATAGCCGTTGGATCTACTTACAGTAAAGTGACCATTCTCTATCGAATATAAATGGCTGCAGCTTCCCTAGTGTAGAATTTAATAAGTTAGGATAACGTCAAGGATAACTTGGGAATTAAACAATGGTTTAAGTAGCGATAATGGTTTACCCCAAAATAATCATGTCTTAAAATAAAGTATAAACTAGTGAGGTTTAAACCATGCCAACTATGGTATCAACCAAAAACTTTTCGAGCTGTTTTTCTCTGTTTTAATATTTTAGCTTGATTAATAATGCAGCATTGCAAGATGAGTTGTAGTCATCGTAAAGACATTCGGTTTTGGTTTTTAGAATCAGCCCGAAAAGCTGCACTTAGCAAGACCTTAAAAGTCAATTTTGAAATTTCTGACAACTGGCGCTTTTATTGCAAACCATCACACATTTCCCAAAGCAAGAATGAATTTAAAATTCTAAAACAAACAAAAATAAACTTATGGAACTCCTTTCTTCAGGCAAAAATTTGACTTAAGTAGGTCGGGAGCTCTCGACAAAGGCTCTTTAGTGTCTGTTCGTGCATTGGCATCACTTTATTCCTGTTAATCGTGGATAAGGTGCAATTAACATGTCAATTTATTTAAAATATCCATTTAAGGCAAACATATCTGTTATACAAAATATTTTTAATCCTAAGTTTATGTGAACTAAAATTTTAAACCAAACGTGTAGACGATAAACGCAAAAGCGCATCAGAAGTTTAGTAACAATAAATTAAAGAGTAAACCTTAAATTAGAAGTGTAAAACATCAACGTAGAAACGAGAATAAAATGTAGTAACATTGGGTGTAAAGTAGTTTTGCATAAAATATAAATTATTTTATGCAGAAAGAAAAAGATTGCACCTCCTCTCCCTAAGAACAGTTCCACTTAGAGCCTTCGGGCATTTACGTTTATCGCTGTTTGAAGACAATGGAAACACAATTAGATAGATAGAAAAAATATTAATTAACTGAATTTGTTTTAATATAAGGCAAAACATGTTAGTGGGGTGTGGCTTAAAATGGCTGAACGTGGACAAACGAACTCCACAACTTAATATTAGAACCACTAAATTAAATCAATTTATAGTTTTGCGTACGTAAATGACATTAAAAAGCACATAGAGTACGTTATTATTATTATATATAATATTTACTATTAGTGGCATTGATGATGACGATTAGCGGTATTAACAATTTGTATGCTGAAATTTGCATATGTAATCTTGCAGGAGAAGTTGAGGAAAAAGAAGGAAGAAGATGAAGCCATGTGGCAAGAATACATCGAGCAATGGAGGAAGCAAAGAGCAAAGGAAGAGGAAGAGTTGAAAAAGCTGAAAGATCGACAGGTGACTACATTTATATTTAAACTTTGATACTCACTGAAAATGCCTCTTAATGCAAATTTTATTCACGTGTATGTTTCAAAATACACATTTAAACGATCAGTAATGCGAACATACCTGTATTGTCCAGAATTTGTAGTAGCAGTTTTCCGTCATGACGTCTAACAGCGAAAGAGCGTGAATCTAATTTTTATGGATATAATCCATTTGGGAATATTATAAAGCAAATATTTTACGTATTGTTTTACAATGCCTTAGAGGATAAAGTATTTAAAAAATCCTCTAATGTCTGACACTGACTCAGTAAACTATTTTAAACATCAAGTTTAAAATGAAATCTGTTGCAATTGTCATTTTAATCAGCGAGTTTAAAAGCCATTAACTAATAATATTAACAAAAATAAAACCTCAACACTTTACTTAAATTGCAACATTCAACATATTTAAGCTTTGTTTGAGTTAAACGTCAGAATTTCTTTGTTGAGTGTATGGATGTGTCAGACTCATATTTTGTAAAATAATTATTTAAAAATACAAAAGAAGGAAAAAGAAGATTTTCAATGAATCTTCAGCAGAAATGCGAAAAAAAAAATGTTTTTCATTTTCACACTTTTCTAGATGCCAAAATTCTTTCATATCGAGAAAAATAATATACACTGTATCCTTGTGAAATGGTTTGGCACCGCCGTATTTAATATTCCCAGTTCATTGATTTATGAAGCATAAGAATGTGTTTTTCTTTCAATACTTTTGTAAAACTTTCAATATTTTCGTAAAACTCGTTTTATGTTCTTTTAAGGAAAGCATCCACGGAGTAAAAGCACAGCGCACTGAAATCTGTTTTCGTCCTTTCTGTTTGAATGCTTTAAAAATACATAAAATACATAAAATATATACAAAATTCACAGGCGACTTTTTTCAAATCTACTCATATAATGGTTTAAATCGTGCCCAACTAGAATTTTTATAAAGGGTCAATTCGTGATTTTTAACTGTCTGAGATAAATAGAAAAACTATTATAAACTTTTCATCTTGCATTCGCAAGTGAATAAACATAATTTTCTCTATTTTTTATTTGAAATTAATAGACTTATAAGAGATCAATAGATAAAACATAATAAATGAAGTGAAATAAAATTTAATAAAATGAATTTACAGTAATTCCAGTTGTGCAAACACAAAAATGAGCAAATATTTGAGTTTACTCCAAAAGGTATCTATAGATATACTGTTTGAATAATTAAAACCGATATGTAATTCTTCAAACGTACAACAAAACATTCTTCAAACCGTGATTGAGTTGTGCTCTAAATTTATTTGAAAATATAATTTTTAACATAGTTGATCTTCACATAATCGTAATGGTTGCCTTTAAATATATTTTCTCCTTGTTAAGAGTTGACATGCCAAGAAGGATTTTACGCAATCATAACAATATTCATTAAATGGCAACAAATTCAATGGATACCATTTCATATGGATGTGCCAGGGAATGAGAAAACGTGCAAACAATGGGAATGCAAATTACTTTCGATAATCTTCTGATGGATTGATTTCTGAGAAAATAATTGAGTTTACCTCAAAACATATCTGTAGGTATAGTATTTGAATAAAAACCGATATATAATGAATTATCTGTTATAATGTGTACAATTCTTAAAATGTGCAACGCAAATTCGTCAGACCGTAATTCAGTTGAGTTCTAAATTTATTTTTAAATATAATTTAAAAGCAAGTTAATCATTTATAATAACACCATCATAAATTAGGCAACTCTATCTTCACATAATAGAAATGGTTGACTGTAAATGGGTTTTCTCATTGTTGGGAAACGCGATGTCAAGAAGCACTTTACGCACTTGTGACAATATCCATTAAATGGTAACCAATTCAATGGATATGTCCCAGGGAATGAGAAAACGTGCCAACAATGGGATCGCAAATTGCTTTCAATAATCTTCTGGTGGAATGATTTCTGAGAAAATAATTGAATTTACCTCAAAATATATCTTTAGGTATAGTGTTTGAATATTAAAACCGATATATAATGAAATTATCTCTTTTAAGGTGCATAATTATTAAAATGTGCAACACAAATTGTTCAGACTGTGATTCAGTTGAGTTCCAAATTTATTTTTAAATATAACTTAAAACCAAGTTAATCATTTATAATAACACCACCCAAAACTAAGCAACTCTATCTTCACTTAATAGGAATGGTTGACTGTAAATGGTTTTTCTCCTTGTTAAGAGACGCGATGCTAAGAAGCATTTTACAGACTTGTGACAATATCCATTGAATGGTAACTAATTCAATTGGTGCCACTTCATATGGATAACCCAGGGAATGAGAAAATGTGTCAACAACGGGACCGCGAATTACTTTCGATAATCTTCTGATGGAACAATTTTTGGAGAAGACTATGTATACATTCAATTTTGAAGGCAGTGAAAAGAAAATTCGAAGCACATTTGATATAACCGAATAAGCCCTGTAGAGATATTTCATTTTTTTTAATAATAATTGTACGACTTTTAAAAAGTAATTATAATTTACTTGTGATTTTTTGTCGATAAAATCTCAATATGTTATTGCACGTATGAGATATTAAATTTTTAAAGATATACTCGAATTAGTTTGGTGTTTTATTAAGGATAATATTCATAATGTTCTTGCATAGTAGTATTACTTAATTTTAATTATTAAGGGGGAAAGTCGATATTTGATTTTAATAAAACTTTTTTCAGAATTTTAAATAACTAGTTTGCTTCTAAAATTTTTATTTTGTAAGTTACATATATAAATATAGTACAATTATTGGACAATGACATTATTAGTAAGTACACAAAATTTTATTTAGGAAATACGCAATCAAACTATAAATATATGTTTGGTATTGTTCATGTAAAGTATTTTCTTAATATTTCCTGAAAGAATTAATTCAAAAATACAAATGATACCAAAATATTAGACAAACATTTATTATTAATTAAAATTGGTAATCTTTAAATTGGACTACGTCAACATCACGCATTAAGACATTGTATGATAAAGTTCTAGATATGACAGAAGACATGATCACACAATCGGCATTTGCAGGTATATTCTATCATTAGTATAGCCACTTCATCAGTCGCGATGTCTCATGAAATTAATTTATTTTTAAACGAATTCTACTCAATTTTATATGTGCTTTAATTAGGATAGAGCGTACTACCTCCTAACATATTCATTCTATTCTCAGAATAATAGAGATATTTAGCAATCATGTTGGATTAGTAACTAGAACGTAGCGAAATAACCTGCGCAAATAAATTATTGAACGTATAGAATCGTTTTGAAAACACGTGATTGGTTTTATATTAGAGTAGGGCCAGATCAAGAAACACCTATCAAATGAACAAAATCACGTGCAGAAAGCTACTTAAATATGCAGATACGCAGCTGTGATTAAACCTGGTGAGAAGAAATAGTAGGTATTGAATAAAACATAAAATATCTACGTAAAAATCTGGCCGATAAAGTCAGAAAAATAGACCCAGACAGAAAAAGAGCGAAAAAAGCGAAATAAGACAAAGAGAAACCAGCTAAAGCAGATAATTCTGTGGGATATCTTGGTTCATGCAAGATGTATTATATAAACTTGTGTAAAATAACTTGTTTAAACTAAAATATAAACTTGTCTCGGAATAAAGAAGCGGATAAATAAAATGCAATTATCACAATATAATCTGAGCATGCTGAGTTATACTCGAGGTAAAAATTGTATCAGTATTTAGCGTAAAACAAGATTTTATCAATTGGTTTTATACTGCATACAACGGGTTTTTTCCCATAGATATTTTCATGTATCTGATATAACATATAGAAATAATTTTAACGTTTTTATCTTCTTTTCAGGCAAGACGAAAAGTTACCAGAGCTGAGCAGGAGAAGCGAATGTTGGAACTCAAGAGGAAACAGGAAGATGCAAGACAACGCGAAATAGTAAGAATACATTCATAAAACTTTGTATTAAGATTCGGCATTGATTAAATTTAGGCAGAGATGGAACTAGCATACATAAAATCCCCACAATGCCGTGGAAGACAGGCATGATTTGTAAAGAGGAAAAGAGGAAACTGCAAGTGCTAGGAGCCCAGACGATAATCTCACGGGGAGTAGGTAGATTTGAAGTTTCGCTTCTGGACTTTAGTTAAAGTGGTTAAAAAATAAAGTTCACAAGTTTCACATTCCTTATTATTCAGTTTGTAAATGAATTAGGCAAATAATTTTTTCAGGAATAAATGGCAATTATATATGCGTGCTTAAGATTTCTAGAGAAAAATTTGTAAGTATGAAAGCAAAACTCTCTAAAAAGTATAAAAAAATGGAACTAATTTTCAAAATACTAATACTGACAACGTTTAAGTGAGAAAAAATGGTTGATAAGCCAGTATGGTGCTAGTACTTCATTAATACGCGGAAATGAAATATTTGTAACCAGTAAGCCAGCAAATTAGTAAAGGATAATTTTGATTACTTTTAGAAAATGATTTTATTTAATTTAAAAAAAATTGTTTGTGTAAATTTTAAAATATTTATTCATTTAGCCATTCTAGAAAATACATAAATTAAAGATTTAAGAAAATATATTAAACTGACTATCTTTAAGTCATATTGTATGGCAAAATTTCAACAGCTCTCTCTCAAGAAAACTTGCACTTATAAAATTCAGTTATTTGCTTTTGAATAATACTATTATTTTTAATAGTGTTTTTTTAATGCATGTTTAGACATCTAAAATTTTACACATGCTTAAGAATAGTAATATAGTATATATAACAATAAATATTGTTCAAATAGCGATGCATTTTGGCAAAATTGCAGCTCTTTTTGAACAATTCAAAATAAAGCAGTACCGAAATATATTTTATTAAAAGCATTTCAAAATGAATGCTGTCTTTTTAAACTATCAACAAAATTAATATCTTGAGGATGTAAAAGTGCTCTTTTTCTAAACAGCTGTCTTAAGACGTTTAAAACTGTATTACCATTTATACAGAAAGAGTCAAGCAATATTGAAAACCTAATGCAAAATGTAAAATTGAAAAGCGACGGATTTGTGTTGTTTCTTTACCAAAACGAGAACAAATATCTTTTCAGAAATTTGCTGATACACAGGAGTAAAAATAATGAAGAAACCTGTAACGTGTTTTGATAAATAATCGGGAGAAAAACATGTTTCTAAATTTAAAGAAAGAGAAGCTTAAAAATTGCGTTATATAGTAAACAGTTACATTTTGCAGTTATATTTTTTTAATACAGTTATATTTTTATTACAGTTATATTTTTTTCAATATACAGCATCATGTTTAGAGAAGAACTATTTATCAGATTTGTGTTTTTTTATTTCTGTACATTTTCAAAAGAATCGTACATTTTAAAAGTGTTGAATATTATTTTTACTATTAATTGACTAATTGATTTCCATAAGGTTGCATTTTTTGTCTCAAAGAGATAAAAACACAATTTGTGTTACTTTTTAATATGATGTCTCATTGACATTAATTTTAAAAAAAATCACCATCTCCTTTAGTAATAATGTGCTGTTCTGTGCATGCATAACCAATACCTCAAAATCTCTATGGCTAAAATTAACATGAATTTTAGATTTCCATTTAATAGTTTATAGAACGTAAACTGTCTACATATTTTTAACTAGTCATTTCACATGCGTTTCGTGCTGTCTCCTTGGCTAGTGGTTATTAAATATGACAGCTACACACTTAATGAAAAGTTGTTGGCATTCAGTTTTAATTGTGGCAGCTAAAGGATATCAAATTGCGCATTTATTGTATTTGAGAGACAAAGTAGTGGAAGCTTAAAAAAAAACTCTTTTGAATCGTCACCCCTAATTCGAATTTTCAAAATTTTCGATATTTCGTTGATTTGGAATCTGAAACTGCTCGAGTTTTTGCTCGAATGGAAATGCGCGATCATTTTGAAAAGTGGTTCTGAATTTTTTTTTATCATTCCTCTGAATCGCCATCTTGCATTTGAAGTTTCAAAATATTAGACACTTTTCGTTGAACCGAAAGTTGAAACGGATCTAATGAGATCAAATCCAAGATTCTAGCAGGAATAGAAGTGTTCAATAATTAATCAAAGTTGTTGAATTTTTTTATTATTTCTTTGCACTAGCATTCCTAGTTAATGATTTTTAATTTTTGATTTTTTCTTGGTCTTGAAATTGAGACATATAGAATGTCACCGAAACCAAGATTCTAACTATAGTGGAAGTGCTCGATAATTTTTATATATTACCCCCTTAACTCAAATATTTACTCACGCACTCCCCCAGTCTATTCAGTGCATATTATATAGATATGAAGACATGACACGTAATTGTCCTATATACAAACTTTTAAAACTGTGATATCCTTATGTCCAAAAATTCGTGTTGTAAATTCCCAAGTTCTAATGGTTTTCTATTTAATAAAATTCACGATTAAAACCCCTACTTTATTCTTCCCGACTTTTTCATCAAGTATGGAGGGGTTATTATCGGAATTATTACACATATCTAAGTCTTTTGCTTTCTACTTTGTGTAGCTTTTAATATTATTGCTCATGCTGAGGTAATATTTGTAATTATAGGAAGAAAAGAAGCAAAAAGAGGCGGAGGCAAAAAGAAAACGTCTGGAGGAGGCTGAAAAAAAGAGGCAAGCCATGCTTGAAGCACAGAGGAAGGAGAAAGAAGGCATCAAGCCCAACTTTGTCATCCAAAAGAAAGAGGGTGGAATCCCTGCTGCTCCTAGCCATCCAGGTGGATTCGACAAGGTAGGCAAACGACAATGCATTTGAACCAAAATAATGCAATATTAAGCTAATTATAAAAGTTGTTCAAAAAGTTGTGCATATTCAATTTTAAAATTATGCACTGCATCTAGAAATTGAAACAGTAGAATATTTTCTCAGATAGATTGCACTAATATATACTTAAAAATATCTCAAAAATATCGTCTGCAGTTTTTAATACGTCAAACAAAAGTTACAGACCTCTTTTTCGTTCGAAGAACTTTTAATCAAAGAATAGAACTTTTACAAAAGTGGAATTATTTTTATTTTAGAGCAATATTTCTCTAGTTATTATTACGAAAGTATCTTTGGTGAGTTCCAGAAGAAAAACCCACGCTCCAAAACCCCTAAAAATGCAACAATTAGAGTTTGGTGAAACGTTTCCGAGAAGTTGGGTCTGTTGTAGACAATTCAGACCTTCCATTCACTCACATTCAGTTTCTAGAAAACTCGTTTTAAACTCGCAATTGTATTGTTAGAAGTTTTAGAGAATGGGTGTTTTTTCTGAAACTCTTAAATGACATCCTCATAAGAATAGTTAGAAGAATATTGCTTTAAAATAGAAAAAATTCACTCTAAGAAAGCACAATTTTCTTCAATGGATAAAAAAAATACGTCTGTAATTATCATCTGTTTGACGTATAAAAAAGAGCAGATGATATTTCTGAGGACATATTAGTGCCACCTAATTGAAAAAAAATTTACTATTTCAATTTTTTGGTGCATTATAGGAGTTTAAAAAGTGATGTGATTGACTTCTCGATTGCCCGGTAGCAGTACCCGAGTCTCATAACTATTTTGATAGCTTTGTGTCAACCAGGTCTTATAATGACTACGCAAATGTCGGTTGATGGCGAAAACACGTCCTGTGAAATTAGACATAAAATCTGCTTAATCTCGTGTTTATTTAGTGAATTCTGGGAACTGCTATTATTTCTTTTTAGCCATTTTGCCGTCAACCAGCTTATATTCACGACTACTGCAATCCACAGTATCGAATATTCCTTTCAATGTAATTTATTTATTGAAAAATCACATTTTTATCAAGTGAATTTGATAGAAAAGTTTAAACTATAAGAAAAATGATCGACGTCTAAAATGAAATTAGAGATTCTTTGAATGAATTATAAAAATTGGCTTAGCTGAAATACAATTACTATTTTTCTTTTGGAACTACAAAGTAATTTAGAGCATATATCATTTTTAATTTGTAAATTTGTTGGTATAGTGGTATTTCTCAGAATTCAAAATGTGGAGTAATATTCGATTTTTACTATTTTAGATTATCACTGTGATATTATGATATTTCAGTATTAAGAACAAGACGTATATTTGATGAACTATTATAATTTACTATTAAACTAGTAAAACTAGTAAAACTAAAAGCTAACTCTTAGAATCTATCTATTAAAAAATTATCCGAGCACGAACATGAGCCTTTCTTTTATGTAACATAAAAGAATACATGTTACATAAAATTATTTTATGTAACATAAAGAATATTTATTTTATGCATTTCCTCGTCAAATTTTCCTTCAATCTACTAAATATTCTTCACATAAGGTTAACTTTGTATGAGGATTTTCTTTGCGTTAGAATTCATCTAAGTGTAAAGATGATGTATAGAGAGAATGTTGTGTCAGCTCTAAGATACATAGACCTTACATGAAACGATTTTAAAATTTAAAGTTTTGCACAAAATCAATGATTTGAATACAATCCAATCGACTCATGCAATTAAAATTGGATATGCTGATATGCTACTCATATAATTAAAATTGAATATGCTATCCATATAATTAAAACAATGTAAAAATAATCCACTCATAACTCGTCTACAGTGTACAAAATTAACTTTTCTTGGAATTTAGGTTGGCACTTTGTTTAAAAAAAAGAGAAAATTGGAGGAAAATGAACAGTTTAACTTTCTGATAGGATGCTATGAAATATTTTGTAATCAGAGTTATATGGAACTGAAACGTCAACGTTTTTTAAATCACAGAGAAACTATTTTGACGGGCAAAACATTATTTCAGAGCGGAATGTAAATTATATTATTTATGATATGAGGCAAACTTTAAAAATTCCGCAATCCACCAGGGGATTGGAAAGTATAAAACATATTTTAAATCTCTCTAGGAATATAAGAAACTGGTCGTGCTCCGATGGATACCGGTTCATTGTAGTATTCCTAAAAATGAGACTGCCGACACCTTGGTAAAGAAACGTACACCTGTTTTACAGTCTTCATAAAGTGAGACTATATTTGATACTGTGGCCTCTATTCATTAATTAATCAAAGATGAGCACAAGAGCCATCTTTTGAAAATAATAACTAATAAACCATGGAGGGAATTTGTTTTGGCACACCTTGAACGTCTCAAAGAAAAGCCAGTAGGCGGCCTTTAGAATGGCTGCAGGGCACGATTGCATTGCTTCACACCTTCTTCATATTTTCATTTTGGACAGACCTTTATACCTCCTCTACAGAGATGTCAATATTATAATTGCTAATGGCCTCCTTTCGTGCCCTGCCATGTCGCTTAGATCTATATGCGGTAGCTATTAGCAGGCTAGAGAGCTTCTGCCTTGCTTGTAGTCTCCTTTAATTCAGTTCTGTTTGTTTGTAATTCTGCGTTTTGATATTTATGTTTATCTTATTTTATTTGTGCTCTATTTACGAGCTTATGTATTTTTGCCTTAGCACTTTGGTTCATGGAGAAAATGTGATATGATGTGACGAAATACAAAATGTTTCGATTCCTTTACAGATGAGCACAGTGGAGCAAGCCCGAAGCGAGATGGGCAAATCCAAGGAACAGCTTGCTGAGGACAAACAGATCGCTCTTACATACCGTGTAAAGCCCCTCAGCATTGAGGGATTGGGCTCTGAAAAACTGAAGGGCGTAGCTGAAGAACTCTGGGCCAAAATTGTACAGCTTGAATCTGAAAAATACGATTTGGAAGAGAAGATGAAGAGGCAAGACTACGATGTGAGTATGATGTTTTCAATAACACTATTGTCATAATTACTGAGTGATCACTGGACATGGATTTCAAAATTGCACCAGTTTTAGTATTTCGATTAAGAATTGAAGCTACCACGACAGTCTTAGCTTTTCAACGAACTTCTTTTGTCAATAAATCTAACAATGTCAATGAATTTCATCTCAAATGATATATAGTGTGTTTCAAAAAGATTTCAGAACTAAATATCTCTTGAACAATGAATGGATCGTAGACTCATGATTTCAATTCATGGTTAGAAATACCTTAATTAGGGTTGACTATCATCATATGGAATTTCTGAAAACGTGACATCTTTCAGTAGAAAAGTATACAGAATGCAACCTTTTACGTTCGAAAAATATTTTCAATTATAAAAGCATTTTCTGTAGTAATATGAGTCAAACGAAAAATTCCAATTTTTATATAATTGAGTACCTGAGATATCATTGATTGAAGTTTTTGAGGGTAATTGGGACCTACCTACCTGCATGCAAGTTTTGCTAAAGATAGCCACGCGTGTAACTTTTCGAGTGTAAATTTTGTATAACGAAATTAAAATTTCTACACGACCCCTGAAATCTATGCTTTTACCTATGCTTCGTATAAATGAGGGAAAAGGGATCAAGTCCTGTAACTTTTACAATTTTTCCTGGTAAATTTCGTATATTAGAGAACTGAATATTTTTCAAAAGATTTTTAATTAATAAGGAACAATTTGTTAATAGGAACTTCTTTTTTCGGAGGGGGGGAGGGAGAAAAACCATATAAAAAACAGGGATTGTCCGCATAAAAGTTACATTTTTTACTTTTTACGTTACGTTACCAAAACTGTTACGTTAACTGATATGAAACAGTTCAGCTAAACTGAAAAGAAAAATAACACACAAGAGTAGTAGAGAGTAGAGCGAGAAGTAACACACAGTGAGAAGTAACGCACAAGGAGAAGTAACGCACAACGAGATGTAACATACAACGAGAAGTAGCACTCCTGTGTGTTACTTCTCGTTTCGGATTGGCTGGACTGTTTTTATGATGCTTTCTGATTGGCTTTCTCTTAATCCAGGTCTTGGGAATATAACCCCCTATGTTTCTTTTATTTGAGCCCATTCCTCTTTTGGAATTTGGGTTTGTTGGTTTTCTTGCACTGACGAAGGGGCTCCAGCGTATCTTCGAAACAGCTGTATGCTGGATTATTGTGTTATTTGTGCTTATATACGTTGTTCAAATTTTCCTGATGATTTTCATTTTTATATTTTTAGAAAACTGTTTTGTAGAGTATTTCTCTTTATTTTAGTTAAGAGAGTTGACCGAAAGGCAAAAACAGATCAACAGACAGAAGGCTCTCAAGAAAGGCATTGACCCTGCGTATGTATAAAAACTTCATGAATTGAATAGTAAATCTGACAAATTGCCATGTAATAGTTTGTTTAAGTGATTGTAAGATAAACAAATCAGGTGTGGCCAGGTTATTCAACTATAGTGGGGAAGACCTGGGCGATTACGCCCTTAATACCCCATAGCTAACTAATGTATCCCCGTCAAGGAGAAGAAGCGTCAGAATCAGCAGTGAAGTCAACCTCCTTAATGCATTTTTTATTTTATTTATTTATTTATTTTTTATTTTTTTAATCTGTTTTTGTCGCTACATAATACGATGTCTTTACTTCCATTACGATGGAATTATGATAGGCAAGATCTATAGCATAATGCTTGTGGTATTAATTTAGCATCACGTAAATTGAAATTGGTAATTTATAAGTCCACGCCGCTTTTGGCAACTTATATATGTCCAAACCGACTGACGTATTTTTACTCACGGGCAAAATCCTCATCAAAATGCAATTGATATTTAGTTAATATCGCATGAAATAAATTATTATTGAAGAATTTTGGGAGTCAAAATATAAAACCGCTACATAAATTATCTTCTCTCGTGAATGGAACGTACTACATCCACCAGAATGATGTTAACAGATTTCTTGCATAACGTCGCATATGGAAAGTGAACATATTGGATGACACTGATTAATTTTTAAATTTTATGTTATTATTTTCGCAATCTTGCAGGGAACGAATTCAGCATCAAATTCAGGAGGAGAATATCGTTTTACTAAATTTACACTTTCGATTATTTTTCCATTTCCGCAGATAAACATGTTTTCGTGAAACATTTATTTTTTTAAATTTACTCTAGGTGCATATTAGATGATAACTGATATGATTTCAGTATTAAATTCCAGAGGAGGTATGGGGATTTCGTTAAAATTCCCACTTCCGATTTCTTTCGCTTGTGTTTCAAACAATTTACTTGAACTATTGATTTCTTAGGACTGGCTACTGTAGAGTTTAGAAAATGACTGATAATGTGTTAAGTATTGTGTTTTATAGTGGGTAGATGAGGGGGGGGGGAAGAATTACATTTTCAGTTTTTCAGTTTCAGTTCTGGAGATGCCTGTTTTATCGAAAATTCATACAACTGTACGATGTAAATATGTAAAAGAGCGTTGAAATACTCAATAGTTCCATGAAAAATGAAGAGTACTTATAATTTGTCATGAAGGCTCTTTTATAAGTGTATTGTTAAATTATGTGATATGTTAGACATGTAATGCGCAAATACGATTATTATACACGTGAATCTCAAAGATCTTTCCTCATTTAATTATTGTAAAAAATGTTAAATTAATTGATGTGAACCTTATGCTGACGTTGTGCGATTTGGAAATATCATTGTTTACGCTTTTTTATGAGCATTAACAAAAAATCAGAAAAAAGAGAAAAAAAATAATGTGACAGTGTGCAACTATATTTTAGCCAAACGATAAAATTCTGTTAATTTTGCATTTTCGGATGCAGCGAAATAAGATAGTAAAAAGGTATATTTTGCTGTAGTTAAATTAAATAAATAAATATGAAGGAATTATCCTACGGATGCTTAAATTACGGATTTTTAAAATTTTTTTTAAAAGAACGTTTTTTGATCTTTTCGAAGATATCAAGATGGAAACTCTGTCATAATAATTTTGATCGTTAAAGAACCGATGTGTGTGAAAAATCAATAAAAATTGTAGCTCAACATAAAATAAATAAAAAAATAATTCGAATTTAAAAAAAAATCTCTCCGGAGTCTGTCGTACCGTGAATTTAGCTAACTCATTAATGAATTTTGTGACTGTCCTTAGCTTTGTTTTCCTGCAGATAGAAATACAAACATCTCCTTATCATGTAAGATAAATAGACATTACATTCCTAAGCTTTATGTCTGTTAAAAAATTAATCATCAGTTCTATGTTAAGGTTACTTTTGTTAATTACTTGATGCCTTATCGAAGGGAAGAAAATAATCCATACAACAAATACTCCTCCCACAAATAATAACATTATCCAATTAAAAATGACAGGTGGGTTATGTAGAAGTTTAGCATTCGATGGTATTTCAGAAAATGAGACGCAAAGCGGCCAGATACAATAAAGCATGTTGATTGTGTTAGTGTTCAACTGCAAACTAAAGACTGACTGATAGCTAGCTGAAAGTCAATTTTTAAAATTTCCGTCTAACTACTCTGATATATAATGGAGGAATGACGGATAATAAAAATTCAAAATAACTGGGCTTATTAAATGATCCCACTTCATTTATATGCTGTTAGATTGTTCTGAGTACATACAATCCTATAATTTGTTCAATATGTAATACTATAAATAAAGTACTGGTTAATAAGTCTATGTAAAAAGACTTATCAATTAACTGAAAAATTATCTTCTTCGGTTCTTTACTTTTTGTCTTTTGCTGACTTTTGACATTTTAAGATATTTTTCGTCAGAAACTTTTAAAATGCTTGTTTATCCATAGAATGTTTAGCCAGAGAATTTTGTTTTACTAAACAAATTATTTATCTTGTATTTTATATAAAAAAAAATAATTAAGCAACATACTATTCAATGCTTCATGAATATAAAAATTATGCAAATGATAAAGAAGCACTTTGACGATGCAATTAAATACAATTAAGTACATTGTTTATTCATTTGCGCTTAATTACGTTGTTTGAATTTTCCTTTATCAATGTTTTATGGTTAATTTAATTTAATTTATTTTTTCTATTGCAATATGAACATTGTTTTCTTTTGTGAGTATACTAATTGAATCTTTACTATTATTACAGCGAAGCTGAAGGCAAACACCCGGTATGTGATTTTCACTTACTTGAATGAACAAAGTGAATTATATGAAAATACACAGTATCAACCTTTTCTTTTTATTAAGTATTTCCTGAAATTCAAATGCAAAACTGAAATAGTAATATTAAGCGCAGTGTATTTCTGAATTTTATATTTGTAATTTAATGTCTACTAAAATTAATGTTTCGTTGTAACGTAAGATAATTTTCGTAATCACATAATGTTTATTTCTTAGTTTGGAATTTAAAGCAAGATAATTAATGACTACGAAATTCTGTTACGTATAATTTTGACACTTCTCAAAAAATTAAATATTTTGCAACTTTCAGCAATTGTTGGGTGTCGAAAGCCCAGACCATCCGACTCGTCCTAGGACTTAGAGCACTTTAGTGGATGGCCGGACAATTGTTGGGTGTAAATTATTTCTTTATTTCTTGCTTCAAGCATTATAATTGGAATAAATTTGCTTTATATTCCAACTTTAATTTAAATTTTTTTTATTAAATTATCATAATTTAGCAAATTTTTCAGTTGCAGATTTTATATGTAAATTACATTGTAATAAATAAAAATGTATTTAATATTTATATTGACATTATATGCTGCAATTTATTTAAAATGAGAATTGAATTTTAATATTATATTCTCTGGCATATCTTCGTAAGCATATTTATATACCCCATTTCCACATTAACATAAATGCCATCTTCCACAAATATAACCATTAATATATATGCATCTTTCCTTCGTAACTTAAAGAAATTAAATACCTTGCAAATAACCCTTGTCTCATTTTTATAACTTTTAAAATACCTTATTAAATAAATAATGCCTATAAATAATATTTACCTTTATCCTTTATAATATTCAAATATCCAATAGAAGCCTATAAAAGCATTACAAAAGAACACTATGGATTGCTCTAATCTCACTTTAGTCGCCCAAATATTTCGTAAGAATACCTGATATTCGCTTAGAAGTAAGTAACTATGCTTCGTATTAAAAAAGTGGTAGACTTAAATTGTAGGGTTGCCGTTTTGCCAAATATTTCAACTAGATTTGGCTCATATTTTGTTGATTAAATTTATATTTCTGTAGAAGTTTCTTGCTCCAAATTGCTGAATAATTTTACATTTCCTAATAGAATTCATAACTCCAGAAAATAACTCCATATTCTGGAAATAATATTTAATAATTCTAGATGAAATTCGGAGTAATAGAATATCTATTCATGTGAGGAATATAATGTATAATGTTTTCCACTGGCATTTCTTGAACTAAATGGAAAAAAAAATAAATTATACAATCACTGTGCTTTCCACTCTACTCTAAAATAAATAAATAATAAATTTTGACAGTTTATATACTAAAATTCTTCTCCTGGTAAAAAAAAACAGGTAGTGACAGCGATGGTGATTTAAAAAGAACGGTGATTTCCAGCTGAATGTTTTTCACGAAAACCAAGACATTCCTTACTTTTTAAAGGGAAAATTCTGCAATTTTTTAATCTTTTCAATGTCCTTACCATCAATAAGTATCAACAAATGAGGTGTTAAACATTTTACTTTATATTATTTCCTGATTTCCCTTATTCCCTTTATTATATTCCCTTTTCCCTTAATTTTCCCTACTAAAGCCGAAGATATCTGTTGCCAGCAAATATGAGCGGCGCCTGGATCGCAGGACGTTTGTGGATAAGAAGTCATGGTTCGAGAGCGTAAGTGACGACTCTACATATGATAAGGCTGACCCTGATGGAAGTTGACAATAGCCGACTGTGTCCTGCAGGAATTTTATTTTTTATAATGTACAGTCCTTACTATCAGATTCGTTTTACGGAGAATGTGTAATATATGGCCATCTAAGTGGCTGTTTAAAAGTACGTAGGTCGATCAGAGAAAATCTTACAAGTCATACTATTTAAGATACGATATCGTTTCCACCACAAATGTATATATATTCGACTAAATGGTTCAATGGCAACTGCCATGAGAATTGTATAGTATCATACACAGAAAGAACTTAGTAATGATGTAAATGTGAAGATTTTGGAAGACTGTTCTCGCCCTGAAGCAATGAAAATGATACTTTTTTCCTGGAAAAATACATCCTCCATGAATATCATTGATAGCTTGACTATCTAGCTACGATATGGTCTTTCCTTGTGGTAGAAAACATGTAGGGTCAAACTCTAGAGCCCTCAGTAACTATCTCCTGTTTACAGTTTTAAAACAGAACATAGTGAGACAACATCATTTTATGTGCGTTTAATATATCTAACATTACAATTTGAGGTTGCTGCAACAGCAGATATTCCTTCTATATATAAGATTAATAAACTTATATCTAAGATTAATAAACTTATCATGTGCGTAATTGCTTCAGTCGCTGAAGGTGATTATGTTAAAATGTTTATATATCAGTGGCACTTTCATTATAAGTTTATTATCTCAAAAAAATTATCGCTTTTTATGTGTGTGAGTGTTGTGGATTTCTTTCTGATCGACCCTCGTATATTAGTGAATCGTGGTATGATATAAAGTATTATGGCTACTGGCATCCAATCATGATCAGCCTTTATTTTCTGAATGTTTTTAATCTGTTTTGTTGTTTCAATGTAGCCGAAAATTCATGTTGCTAGCAAGTTTGAGAGACGTGTTGACAGGAGGACGTACGTCGACAAGAAAGGAATGTTTGATGGTGTATGTATTTTGTCTAGAAATACCTAATAGGAATCCTCTTGTGGTCTAATATCAATGTCAGTCTATTGCTTGCTACATGTTAACATAACTTAGTTGTGTTTAGAATGTCCACCTCCCCTTTAAATTTCAAACATTTAGTTCTTTGTTTTGAGTCAATTGACATTATTTTATATTAATATATTTTCTTAGAGTGTTTAGCATTTTTTAAAGTAGTTTAGTTCTTTGTAAATGACTAAAAGTAACAACATAAACTAATCTATATACCTTTTGTATCCGGAAATTCATGTTAGCACTGTTGCCTATCCTAAGTCCCCATGTATTCAATTTAAGAATATAATATATATTTAATTCGGGCTAGGCAAAACATTGCCAATTCAAAAGAAAATTCTGAAGCTTTCGATGAAAATATAATTTTTGCTGCAATATAAAATTCATAGATATCTCAACCTAATGATTTAATGTTAATGATTTCCTTTAAAAATATTTCTCGTTGAAAAATAATTTCATGTGTAAAAAGTACTTTCAAATATAAGTAAACGTTTTTGGTTATATTACAGCAAATGTTGTACACCAACTTTAAAACTAATTAAATGCATTTCTTTTTAAAACTCAATTTTTAAATACCATTAAAGAATTTTTTTTTACGTTTTGATGATCAAAGAAAACATTTTGACAAAATTTGAAGGAAAATCTTGTATTTAAATTTCTGCGTAGTTAATTTGGTATTTAAAAATATTATCTTGATTTCCGCCCTCAAAAACAGATACAACAAACAGAAGCAGATAAATGGAGACAGACACACTCATAATATATCATTAAAATAGTTCAGTTTTGCTCTGGATTGGCCAATTCCTTATCTGTGTTCTAGAATGGTTAATTATTCATTTGTGCTCTAGAATGACCAATTGTTTATTCGTATTTCAGAATGGTCAATTGTTCATTTGTGCTCCAGAATGACCAATTGTTTATTCGCGTTTCAGAATGGTCAATTGTTAATTTGTGTTCTAGAATGACCGAATTGTTTATTTGTGTTCTAGACTGGTCAATTGTTCATCTGTGTTCTAGAATGACCAATTGTTTATTTGTGCTCCGAATAAGTAGATTCCACATAAACGTGTTTCATCCCGTTAAAATATATCCTCTATACACGTAAATTGAAATTTTATGTCTTTTTACGTCTCAGTTATTACAGGATAATTAAATTTACATCATATTGATTTAATTATTTAGACATATATGTCAAAATTTTTAACACGTCCTCAAACTGTGTGTCAATTTTAAGAATGTGTATGTCAAATTATTTCTCTTTTCACCCATTGTTTAACCAAGGGGTCCGCAATCTTTAAGCATTCGGGAGCACCAGAGTTATTTAAATTCATACAGTGAGCACCATTTATTTAAATTTATGTAGCACCATAACACTATTCAAATACTTTAGTTCAAAATCAAATGCAATTTTTCTTGTGGCATTTGGTTATTATATACCTTAATATGAGGTTTATTCTTTGATAATTTTCTCACATTTTTAATTTATAGTTTTAAATTAATTCAATCTATCCGGTCGACAATCTGTGCAACAGTTTATAAATAAGGAAAATAAATATTTATTAAATGTGCGTTTCAAATGTTAGAACGTTTTAAAACATACTTTTCGATTCAACACAAAAGTTGTAAATCGACTCAGTTTTCATTTAAACAGGTTTATCGTTTTTGCGAGTTCGCCAGCGAGAAAAATTTCATGCTTTTCAGCACGTTTGTTTTTAAACTTCTCTTAAATTTAACGCAGGGCACATGAGGATACAACTTTCGCATTAGTACAGCTACACATTTACTATAAAGATATCAATGAGAATATAGATATCAATGAATTTATACTATTTCTATGATCAAAATTTGTAAATATTAAAATCAGGAGCCAAATTCCAATGTTTTTTGAAGAGCAATAAATATTAGCTATCACGAGCACTGTCGTACTCGCGGACAAAATGTTGCGGACCTCTAGTCTAAACTAGAAGATGCATGATATAGAATAAAGTTAGTGGGAATATGTTTGTCCTTTGTTTTAAATGTTGTTTTAGATGTTGTGCAAGACACATTGTTAAAATAATAATATTTACAATATTCGCATTAGATATTTTTGGGCGCTCCAAGCAACGTTGAGATTTTTACGATTACAATTTTTTCCGATTTAATTCAGCGATGACATTTTTATGGGATTCACATTCAGGTAATTAAATATTTTGATACAATTTCTATTCAACATTTTTGATTCTATTTTTTGCATCATGAAATTTTTGTGTTTTAGCTATTTTTGCATCATGTTCTTTTTTACGTAATTTTTGACAATTTTGGATTTTTGGCGAAAATGTTAAGCAAAATCCCTTTTTTGAGTTATATGCTTTCACTTGCGTTAGTTTTTGATTTTTGCGTTTGATTTTATCAATACAAACGTTTTGCTTTTTTTTTTTTTTATCTAAAGTTACTTTTGGAGCAGATTTGCGATTTTGATTTGATAAGTTTGGATATTGCAGTAATTCATTTAGAGTAGTTCCCCCCAAAACTTTTATTTATGCATTTCATTTTAATATTTTTAAAGCTAATATGTATTTTTCTACATTTAGTTACGTGCATGGTTGCATGACTAATGTTATACTTATCTTGAAATCTTATGTAATTATCATATGTTAACTTTTGTGATGAGCATATAAATGAACATAGTAAAGACAAGTTACTTAATAAAGTGAGACTGAAATAGCTAGTTTAGTATTTTTTTTATATCATTTGAGTTATATGCTATTAATTAGGTACAGTATTATAAGTGAATTTTAAGGAATAGAGATCCTATATAGAGAGTATAAGTGAGTATTCTCACTTATACAAAGTTGTATAAGTGAGAATATTTTATTCACTACTATACCGTACAGACGATAGCGCCTCCAGAATTTATTGGGGTAGCACACATACATGATATATGTGGTATAGTTTTAGTGTGCTTAAAAATATTTAACTAACAGAAAAAATATTGCTTCATTAAATAATTGAATTTAAGATAATTAATAAAATTAAAAATATAATTTTTTTAAATCACTACTGGTTTAAAATATAAATAGTTAATTAAGTTTACAGATAGAGTCATTTAGGAATTTCATTTGGTATAAGTTGCATACATTCCTTAAAGTTAGCCGATATTATAACTAAAAATAAGGATAAATGGACATTTTTTAACTTTGACTCGAAATCTTGTATTAGAAGTTTAAATTATTTATAGGAGAGCTATGACTGTTTTAACACGAGTAATCAAACATTTTGGTGAAATGTACAGATCTTATTTGTCATAAATAGATGTAGGAATATTTTTAAAGTTTGCAGTAATTTCCAATTTTACAAGAAAGGTAACTGATACGATGAGACGAGGATCAGATTATTTTATGTACAGAAATATTTATAGTGTAAACAGTAATTAAACTGAAAATGCAAATTTCAGATTTACTTCAATATTAGTTTGAACCAGGGTTGGGAAAGCTACTATGAAAATGCAACCGTTAGTTGCCGTTGTTTTGTTAGAATATAACGAATGTCTGGTTACAGTTACTTGTTGAAAAATGCAGTAACTGCAAGTTAATATTATAAGTTACCGGTGCATTTTCAATAAGTTACTTTAAAAGTTATGTGATGTCATTTTGAATGCACAATGCTAATGTAAGATTTATTTCCATGTTCTTTAAAGCCAATAATGTTATCTTTTGAAGCTCTTTTAAATTTTCAAAAGAACCGAATTTTATAATTTATCATTTAGAAAAATTGCTTAATTTTACTTTTAAAATTGTAAGTAATATTTTCCCTAAAAGCAAACTGGCTTTTGACATTTAGGATGGAAATTGGTATTACTGTCAGAGAGGAGAAAGAAACTAAATATTAAATTAAAAAAATTTGATCCTATCTCCACGATCTGCGTTTTCAGAGAGTACCGCAACTTTCAAATAGAGTACTACAACGCAGAACGTGTCATTGTCTCTTATCTTCAAATATTTTGATTAAATTTTATAAACTAACAGAACCAACAATAACTAAGACAAAACGAGGAAAAAAACAACAATAATGGGAAAAATAAAAGTTAACGAGTTATAAATAAAAAATATTAAGATATTGAAAGAAAATGCGAGTAATAAAAAGTTACAACTACTTTTTACTCTTGTTGAGTAGCGTTGAAGTTACAGTTACTACCTTTTGAAAGCTAACGAGTCCGTAAATTAGTCACGAGAAAAGTAACTGTTACAGATAGAGTCGTAACTTTTACTCATTTACTACTTAACTTTAATTTCAATACATATATGCTTATTATGACAATATAAGTTCGAAGTAAGATTAAAAAGTAACAAGTAAATATGAAAAGACTAAGATTACTACTACTATTCTAAGATCAATACTATTCTAAGATTAATACTACTATTCTAAGATTAATACTACTATTCTAAGATTAATACTACTATTCTAAGATTAATACTACTATTCTAAGATTAATACTACTATTCTAAGATTAATACTACTATTCTACTAGACTAAGCTGTGTGCAGAATTTCAGCTCTCTAGGACGTAGGAAAGTATGCAAAAATGTCATCAAGGAAGCTGAAATAGACAGATAACTACACATTAGTTAACAGTACGTACAGACGAGTTATTGCAGATAAGCAGAAAATAAATACTTTATATATTCAATTGGATATAAGCTATTATAGGAAAATATTTTAGTAGGAGGTTTTTTGTAGGGCATGTTTGTTAACATAGTAGTTAATAGATTTTTTTCAATGCTATTTCGATTAATTTTAACACTATGACTTTATTGTTTAGGGCTTGGAGCAGATGATCAAGGAAACTCTGGAGAAAACCTGGGAGACACGTATGACTACATTCAAGGAGAAAGGAACTAAGAACCTCCCAAAATGGGACCCCCTAGCCCCCAAAGTCAAAGAAGTTATCGAACAAAGAACATACGATGACGAAGATGACCTGTTGGACCTTGAGCCACCAAGCTTCGGAGTAGAACCAGAACCAGAACCTCGAAAGGCACCTTCACCCCCTCCACAAGAGGAGGAGGAAGAAGAAGAAGAAGAGGAGGAGGAGGAAGACGAGGAAGAGGAAGAGGAAGAATAAGACAATACATCAAACAAATTCATGAGTAAGTTTATCGTTATTTTATTTTATTTTGCTTAACATTTAATGAAGAAATGCAGCATTTTAAAAGTAGATTCTAAGCAAAATATCACCTGGACTACTTGAGTGATTTCTATGAAATTTTTTAGCGACAATAAAGCTGAGTTTAGGTAATATTCGGATATATATTTTATCTCTCTACGCCTACTCACAGAACAGCGGTAGTTAAAATACTGTTGTTTGGCATGACAACATAACAAAAGCAAAAAAGAACATTATGAAAAAAGAACATTATTCAAATTTAATGTCAGAATTATATTAGGATGAGTTCAAACAAAACCAAAACTTCTCTATTGAAACTGTTTATTGCATTTGAGGTATATTCTGGTACTACAAAGCTTTTGTTCACTGGCCTGTGAAAACTATTTAGTAACAGTTTAAGGTTCGAAAATTGAAGATTTTAAAACACGCTAACAAGTTACACATATACTATTAGTGGTGACACGTCAAATTTCAAAGCACTAAATCAACAAATTAAATGACAATTCTTAAAAAACCAAATTTAAAGGTCACTTTATTAAAACCATCCTACAGACGTACAACAAATAATTTTAAGCCAGAGCGCTTTCGAACACCTTCATGCTCTTCCTCAGTGGCGATAGAATCAGAACACGTGCCAACATGCTTAAATACATTCCAGTGCCGTCAAGCAAATTTTGCATATTACAAAAATTGCCATCCATACAAAGATTTGTCATTTTTGTATGGATGGCAATTTTCGTAATATGCAAATTTTGCTTGAAGGCATTGGAATGTATTTAGTCATGTTGACATCTGTTCTGATTCTATCGACATTGGGGAAGAGCATGAAGGTGTTTGAAAGCGCTCTGGCTTAAAATTATTTGTTGTACGTCTGTAGGATGGTTTTAATAAAGTGACCTTTAAATCTGTTTTTTTAAGACTTGTCATTTAATTAGTTGATTTAAGTTACACATACTTTAAAATTGCATTAATTCTTTAAATAAAAAATAAAATATCAGGAAAATGTACTTTTAGCTATAATGCACAAACTTGACTACATAAACCGATAATGTTCATATAACTTTTCACAAAGTAATAAAATTAACAAGAGCACCTGTAAAAGAAAAAAATAACTGCTCATGTCAAATTAAGTTTGAACTGATTTATTTCATAATATTTAACAAAATAATAAAATTAATATGAACCTTTGGTATCACGCACCTGGGCGTGCGGTAAAGAAGGCTAAAGGGAAATTACAATGTAAAACTATGGTGATTATACTTTATATAAATAGACAGATAAATCATCAACGTTATTTAACAATCTTAACTGCTTTGTTACAAAGTGATGTGACTCGAATATTATTTTAAATATATATTCTTTGTAAATGAATTTATTTTTAATTTCTTGTTGCAGACTTTTCCGGCGAATAGGAGTCAGTAGCTGCCTCTTCCGACAAAAAGTTCGAAAAATTCCTGGTTGTTGCAAAATTGAAACAAAATGGACGATGCCACTACGTCATAATATTGTTCAAAAAGAAGTGAACTGAAAAAATGTACTTTTGTAATCCACTAATTGTTCTGGCACACATGGAGTTCTTGTAGCTCTGTCATTCCTCATAACCGCTGAATCTCTTTTCCATCTGCTTTGCTGTAAAAATAACAAAAAGGAACAGTGCATTAAAAGTGCAACTCAACTCTTTCTTGTTCATTTTCTTTTTGAAATATGGTTACTTTTTAACAGTGCACCCGGTGCAATATGAAACGAACACCTGCTTACAGTCCTAAAATTAAAGAGCAGGCGCTTCGTGTGTCGATTGTATCTGTTAAATGTATCCCAGTATTTATTAAAAGCTGCAATGTTTTCTTCAGTGATTTTCTGTTTTATTTCTGCCAATAAATGCACAACATTTTATTTCCAATAGTAGGTTTGCAAACGTTTTGCTATTACCTATGAGCTCGCATAAATATTGTTATCACTTTTTCATTGCGCTCTACTTTACAACTGGAACAACATTGTCAATTTAGCCATTTTATGGTTAGATTTAGCCATTTTAGGAATATTTAGTACCGGAAAATGGCTAAATCTTTTCGAAAATGGCTATGTTTGCAGTTTCAATTTTGTAAAGTTTACGTATAAAACGAGATTTGGATGAAATTTTGCATAATTTATATTAATAAAACCGCACTATTCGAAATTAAATATATTGATAGCATTATTGTCTATGCAATCCATACAGCCATACTATCCTTCAGCCATACTATCAGACGATATTGACATAGAATTGTGCACTAGACACATAGACTTATGCCAGACCAAACCCATGAGTTGAGTTTGGTCCGATTTAGCGTCAGCCTGAGCTATGTCAGGGCTTAGTTTTTAAAAATTCATGTCAAGGGAGGGAAAAATTCGTGAAAGAAATTTAATGCGAAATTATTTGGTTGTATTCAGCTATGTAAATATAAATGTTAAAACAGAGAAAGGGAAAACCAGTTTATTAAAATGCCCTCTATTTGTATGTAACTTAAATGCATGAAACATATATGCAACTTAAATGTATGAAAGACAACGGGGCTTTTTAGTTGTTGTGGTTCTCGATTTATTCTCCAAAAACATATACATTCTTGTGGCGAGCCTAGTACGGGCTAGCCCGATAAGGCTCAAAATCAAAAGAGTTAAAACGTAACACAGAAGACAATGACATATCAAATTTTGTGTCACTGTGATTAATGGAACCTGATTAGTTAGAGCCTCAAACATTTGAATCACATTGGTAAAAAATCTGATGTGGGCAGCACATGACTTTCCTTATATAATACAATGAATTTACTACATTTACAGTTAAAAAAATGTTATTCTTATAATAGATAATTATATTATTTCTAAGATATTGAATTTTCTTCAATTAGTCGTCATTTTCATTGATTTAGCGTCATTTCTATCCATTTAACGAGATTTCTGTTAATTTGGCAACATTTAAAAATGCGCCAAGTTGGCGATATTCCGCCAAATTCGTCGCGAAAATCTAGCCAAGCGTTGTAGGCGGAGAAATAAGTTATGCTCACAGCAAATAAATGAGTATTGGCATTCAAATACAAAATTATTATAAAAAGTATCTTTTCTAGTGAATGGAACGAGTTAGATCCACGACAATAATGTCAACAAATTTATTCCATGATATTACAAAGTGAACATGCTTCTTAACAGTTAATATTTTTTTAATTAATGGGATTTTTTGATAAATTTATTTGAAAAATGTGCAATCTCTCGAGAACGGTTCATGCTAGTGTTCTAAAGTATATGTCAATCGCTTTCTAAGGAAAAATATTACATAATAAATGTCTATTTGCGCAACTTTATTAAGCGTTTTGATTTTTTTATGATTTTTTTAATATTTCACTCGAAAATTTAGGGGGTTCTGAATATTCGATTGTGTTTTAAAACAATAGGCTTTCAGTATTCATGGATTGTAATTTCTGTACCAAATTTCATTCGAATCGCTCCATGCGTTCGTGAGATATTGTCTCCACAGACTCACTGACACACACACACACACACACACACACACACACACACATATATACCACACATACACCACACACGCACACACACACACACACATATATACCACACATACACCACACACCACATACACACATACACCACACACATGCACGCACACACACACACACACAGACACACAGAGAAATCACCTCAAAAATGTTCGATTTGTGGTCAGGGATGCTTAAAACGTGCTCTCGCGTCGAAAACTAGCATTCGAATTTTCATCCTCGCCACATTACTTTCCTTATACATTATACTATGTATATAAAAAAAGTGAAAATGCTCTATGTAGTCCCTGTCTAAATCCTTTTTAAATAGAGAAATTTTGTGTTAATTTAAAAATGATGTTGGCATCTCAAATAAGTTATATTTAGATTTTTAACTATTAAAAAAATATAAATAGTTCAGAGTTTTATTTAAATAATTGTTTTTCTGAAATGGCAACAGCGTTCTCAACAATGAATCGTAATTGTTCATGACAATAATGATTGAGAAATATTCTATTTGTTCATATCAATAATGCTTGCGAAACTTTGTGAGTTTGAAAAATTCAACAATTATGAATTCAACTTTTACTACAATGCTATACATTTAAAGAATCGTAACTATATATTTTCCCATGCTTTGTAGAAGTTTGATTTTTGGTAAGTAATTAATTACATTTCAAATTGTATCTTATATGTATAACAAATATTCATGATGAATGGAAAGGAAGTCTGCGATATCACCATTTATGCTGTATTGTCGCCAGTTTCCCGTCCAATTAGCTTATGCCTTGACGATAAACAAGACTCAAGGCCAAACATTTGACAAACGAGTTATGTAAATTATTTATTTAAAAGTAGAAGGTATGTCCGTCACACGGAATTCGAAATTTGCAAACCATTACCTTGTATTTGGGTATGGATTTAAAATTGTTGTAGAGATTCCTTCTTAATTTGCAGTCTATGCGTTTTGGCCTGTTCTTTTCAATTTTTAAAAAAATATTCTTAACTTTGACGTGCTCGCCATCTTCTCACACTTTTTTTGTTTAACCGACGTTTTCTTTTCTTTTCTGTCCTCTCCATTTTCCATTGGCCAACATGTTTGTCAAATAAAATGTGTTTTGATTGTCAAAAACTGTTGTTTTTTTTATTGTTCAAACTGTTTAAATATAAATTTAAATCTGCTGACACCACTCAAAGGGAAAATATGCAGAAAAGAAAAGAAAAACGAACCGCGTTCAAGCAAAAATTTAATTAGCTAAGAAGAGAACGAACGCTCCTGTTTTTATTATGAAAACCGAATTCAAGCAGCAGCAGTCGTGGAAAGTCATTGAGTGATGGAAAAAATTGAGTATTCACGTGCAGGGTTATGAAAATACTGATGGTCTGGGTTAGTATCTAAATTTAAATGTTTATCCGTGATTGAAATACGTTTGGCAACATTTTGTAGCAGCGTTACTCAGAGGTAGATAGATAGACAGATAAATGAAGGCGTTTATATTATAAATTTTTGACAATCAGAAGCCGGCTCCCTCAGTTCATTTCTGTAATACTGATGCTATTTTTGATATTTCCGTTATCGTTGCCTATTCTTATTTTTAGAATTTATATGTCTTATTGTTGTAAATATACGAGCAGGGGGTCCAGATTTGCGCTCATGGTCATAACGCGGATGAGGGTGATAGAGTTCGTAAAGAGAGTTCCTGGGATTCAACCAGATTGCTAGAATCAACACAACACAAGGATCCAATGGGTTTGAATTTCGAGACACCTGATGGAGAAGCCTCGTATATCCATCGAGTATGTATTGTTGTTCTCTTTAATACTTAGAAATAGCAATGAAATGTTTGAGCATTCCATTCCACCGATGGAATTGACTAGATGCGCTTATGGTTCGTAGGCGTGATTTGCATTACCTTCGACAATGGGCGTCTACTGAATTACTATTAATAAGAAGAGTCAAAGAAAAAAGGCAAGTGAAGAGAGGAGAAAGTTTACTCGGTAGAAGAGCTCCCGTAGAAAGAGTAAGTTTCTATTACAAGTACACGTAGCTCATCGTAGCTTTATTGCTGTACAGTGGTACGAGATAAATGTTTACAAGGGATTGTTGGCGGTACTACTACCAAGGCTGCACCGTGGCGACATCTCTAATCCGGTTTTTGGGTTAAACCGGCGGAGGCAGATCAAGTAAGCGAATTTTCAATGCACATGTTTTAAAAGTTCGCCTTAAGTCAGAAATACTATGTTGCCGTCTGCATTTTCTGGACGTCAGCAGCAGGTCATAGTCCAGATCCAATTCTGACAGGCAGGCTTTCTTAAAGTTGTTGATGTAGAAATTTTGATTGAGCCTGCGAATTTTTTCTTCAAAGCCAAGAAAACTTGGTGATTTTACGTAAAGGACTGTTTAGGATAACTTGCAATTTCTCAATATGCGCTTTTGCTGCCGAACCCCAGACAGGGCAGGCGAACAAAGCCAAATGTGCAATGACTTGTTTGTAAAGGAAAGGTTTGTTCTCCGTGCAAAGGGGCGACCCTGTGCAGAGCAGGGAATACAGGGCGTTAATATCCTGTTTAGTAGATTGGATTTGTAAACTGATGTGGGAGCCATAAGTCATGTGGGCGTCAAGAGGGACTCCCAGATACCTTACGGCATGAATAAAGGGAATTGTTTAATTGAAAATACGAATTTGGAATATATGGGTTATTGCTCTGTAGTTGGTCTTAAAAATAACAAGAAAGTTCAATCATGTTTAAAGCATTGATTATGAAACACTTTCCAACTTCAATGCAATTTTATTTTAACATCTCTTAAATGCAATACATTCATCGGTAAAATTTTAAAACTTATCACAATACTACATTAATTTATTATATTTGAAAACTTAAACCTTCATTGAAAAAAATTAACTTCATTCAAATGACGGCATTGAAATATAAATTACCTGGTTTAAACATCTCTAAAATGCGATATATTCCTTGGTAATATTTTTAAAATTATCATAATACTGCAATAATTTATTATATTTGAAAACTTCATCGAAGACAACTGAAATTCATTCAAATGCCGTCATAGAAAAAATAACACGCCTGGCTCTCTCTATAAAAGCAGCATTTCATTCATAACATTTTCCTATTCATTTCATTCATCACAGTACTAAAATAATTTATTTTAATTAAAAACTTAAGACCATGGAGCTACAAGTAATTAAACTCCATGCTTAAAACTTCATCGAAAAAAATCATACTTCTCTGTAAAATCAATGATTGTTTCATTCATATTATCTGTATTGCAGACTCCATAGGCTAAATAATGTTGCGTTAAAGAAATACAGCAATTCTTATACAACTCATTCTACATATTTTGCTGTTTACATTTTACATGAGTGAAAAATAGGCTTCGTTGTAGAAATAATCAAATTTGGATGATCATTTAAACTCAAATATATTGTAATTGCGTTGTTTCAGTATGTAGATACACAGAATTTTAGCAAAATTAAAGCGGTTTTAGGACGGATACAACACTCAATATGAATTAAGAACTTTAAAAATCACGATTTTGAGACAAGATGGATGCCATATCTCATTTTGAAGTGGGTCACGTGGTCTTTTCATATCATGGTCAAGTGATCGCTTCATATAAGAGGTGCAATTATTATTTTAATTTTTATTTAAAAAACTACTGAATATATTTTGCTGACATTTTTTTTATATATTTTATGGAATAATTTGAATTTTATTTAAAATTTTCGAAGCGATTTGTGAATTTTAAATCCGCTTAAAAAATCTTTGCAAATATCGGTCCCATAGGGTTCAATGTATTTCATTTTTTTAACCCGGGTTCAATCCAAAACTAATTGGGTGATATTATTCATTTATAGTCCCATAGGTCCTACAAACCGTCTGAACTACATATTAAAATTTCATTTTGATTAAGTCATCTTTACGGCAGTTATCGTGCTAACGGACAGACAGACAGACAGACCGACAGAATGAACAAAGTCATAAACACTTTTCAACTTTGTTGTAAAGTGTTAAAAACGTTAGAGTTAAAAGCATTAGTTTTGATTTTCCAGTGGACGAGCCAGCGCTCAAGTGTGTGTGATAAGGCTTTGTATAGAGTGTTCTGAGGAGAGCCGTCGCGCGCTACGATCACGGTGTCATCTGCAAAATTGCAGAGTTTCACCTGTGGTATATGTGGTATATCGTTAATTTATAGGTTAAAAAGTAGGGGGCTATGAAATTATGTATGTTATGAAATACAGGGGAAGAGCCTATTTTTAAACACGGGAATATACGTCACTTGAGTGGGGAGGAGTCAATTTCAAAACACGGAGAAACGTGCCAACTTGGCGCAATTTTGCACTTAAAAAAATGAGTGTGGGTCTATTCTCCCGATTTACCGGATAAACTATTGCACCAACGGTTGTTTTCACATAGCGATCTTCGACAAAGAACGACTGGCCGAAAAGTACCCAAATTATCAATATTTATAAATTTCTTCTAAGTTTTGTTTTTATCAAATTTTTTCTAAGTATCGTTTTTTATTAAATTCCCAAGTATCAACTTAAAAAAAAATATGTTGCATGTTTTAAGTCGTTAGAATATTGTTAAATTTGCAAAAAAAAAATTACATGAAATGCCTTTCTATAAGCTAAAGATGCATTTTAAAAACATCGGGCGCAATAGGAGAATTGGCGCCAAAAAAGTCGCCAAATTCTGGACTTTACCGGTCTTTGGGAAAATGCCGATTGCTGTTGAGGGGGAAGAATACTATTTTTGGTAGAGTAGAATAATGCGTGAGAGATTCCAGATCCATAATGATGAAAAATATTTATGATAAGTAAATAAGCAGTAAAAGTTGCCACAGAATAATAGTTAATATTGTCAATAAATATATCCAGGACTTTGTGAAATTAAAATAAGTTGAGCACGTGACATATTATAAATCATGAAGAACTCAGTATTAGATATGAATGACATTTAATAAAATAAATTAGTACCATGTAACATTATAAAAATTAGTTGCTATGGTGAAATTCTAAGGATTATAAATTAAATGAACTTGAAAATGAAAAATTTAGTCATGCCACCTGGAATAAAACTATAGCCAGAATTGATTATCAAGAAAGAAATGGGAAATAACATTTTAAATATAATTAGGCTATTGAAATTAGTAAAATATGGGGGGAATTTATTGAACATTATGTAGAGATAAAATATTCAATATAATATATTTATGAAATATATAAGCTAAATAACTTAGAAAAATAAGTTAAAATAGAAATATTAGAGTATATAATGGCACTTATATTCAATAGTCTTAATAAGTACAGAATACAGGAAGAGCATAATATTATAAAAATAGCACTGTTCCAATAAAAAATTAGAGTAAATGATAATGTGAAAAATAGAATAAATGATAAATTAACTGAATTTGAATAGAATTAGGCATTATTTATAAAGTTATCAGTTTGTAAAGTGTTACAAGTCACTTCTTTTTTTATCCAGTCGATATTGTCTGGTCATTACAGTTCGAGTTTATATGTTATTTCTTTAGCTTATTTCAACTATCTCCTGTTTGTACCGCAACCTTCTAGATGCCAATATGAACCTCTTGCACTGAGACCTGCTACTTTACCGCACGCCACGCATTTCCTCTTGAACCAGCCAATACTGTCTGGTCAGTACATTTCCCCGTTATATCTTATATCTTTCTCTGGCATTATCCCAAAGACCGGAAGGGTCTTGAATTTGGCGACTTTTCTGGCGCCCGATGTTGCGACAGTTGCCATAGTATCCAACCAACTCGCAAGGTTACCATGATTATGAAGAGTTAAAGAGTTACCAAGGTCGCAACATAGCACTCCGCTTATCGCCGATTTGGCGCGATAAAAAAAAAACGACCGTACCGGTCTCTGGGATTTGACCCTTTAACTTATTTGAATTACATTCTTTTTTGTGCAATAGCTGTCCCTGTAAAAAAAAACATCACTGGGAGTCAGCTTTTTATGCACAGATGTACAGAGACATTATAGTCTAGATACATTGAATTAAACGAAGTTATTTTCATATAAAGGATATTATTATAATGATATTATCGGTCCACAGTAAGATTATGCAAAAATAAAATTTATATCCGATTTGGCTCAATCTAGTGCTACCTAAATGGTTTCCGTCACAAAAAATTATATATTTTTTCTGTCGGATTATAAATAAAATAAAATGTATATAGCCATTGTATAAATGTGTATAGCCATAGATGGCGCTACATCGGTTGAATACATACAGCTTGGAAGCAGAGGAAACTTCCCCGCCTGAAGCTAACCTGAGAATCCCATGTTAATGAATGGGGAAATGAAAATAGCTAAATATAGCATTGGATTTTGAGATTTTTTCCTGGAATTTTTTGCACAACGTAGAATTGGACTATAAGCAATTGGAACAGTTTTAAAATTATTTTTAAATTCATTAGAAATATTTTTAAAATTCACGCGAAGTGCAAAAATTTGTTTTTCCAATTTTGCTCATCGATAGAAAACATTTGAATCAAGTTAAAAAACATACCCGCAGAAAGAATGAAGATTTTACATTTTTATGCAAAAAGAAAATCTGAGCTATGTTGAACCCAAATTTTATAATTGGTCAAGCATTGAATAGAGGCACCATCTCAAAGTTTGACATTGATAGATTCCGCTTTTGCATCGCCGCAGTCCCGTAGAAGTTAAACATTTGGAGATGTATAAACTTTGAAGATTAAATAGTAACTTATTATATAATATTAATCTCTTGCACTGAGATCTGCTGCTTTCACGTCACGCATTTCGTTTTCAGCCAGACAATATTGGCTGGCCAGCACATTTCGCCGTTATGTCGTATATGTTTAACTGATTTGAATTACGTTCCGCTTTTACATCGCCGCTGTCCTGTAGCCGTTAAACATTTGGAGATGTGGGGCAATGGGACAGCTCTAATGCTATCTGATGCTAAGCAGATTTACCTACATGTTTCAGGTCGGCAGTGATATTCGTCGAGTGTCGTACAGCACAGAGCACCAGGCGCGAAGTGCCTTTAATCTCCAGATTCAATATGTGGTTCTTATCGTCAAACTGTGACATTAATTCAGTGACCCTAATTGGAGGTTCGAGGTTTTTATTTACTACTTTTTATTATTTGTCCTAGCTCCTAGTGTGGCAGTTTGTTGCACATTTAGAGTTTAAGCAGTTTTGGGGGTTGATGCAGTTCTAAGGGTTACCTCGCATTTCGGCAGCTTAGAGTTTAGAACATTTTTTATAAAACATTAGTCGCGAGTTTTATTTAATATCAGATGTTTGAGGTGGAATTTTTTAATTCCGGTTATCGATGTTTAGAGCAGCGCGGGGTATCTTACGAGATTTGGCCTTGCGATGATCATAGTCATGCAGATTGAATAACAGTTCATTTGGAACGGATGGCAAATTTTTGTAAAATTTAAGCGCTAGCTTTTTAATTTGGGCTCTAACAGTTTTTATTTTGAAGTCATTCCTAATTACCGAGTTTCTTAAGTACCTGAGAGCTTTCCTGATATTCCGTAGGATTTTATTTTGTTTTGTCACTAGGAGGTCTATTGTAGTTTTACAGGCATATCCCCATACGGGTGCTGCATACAGCATTCCCGGGCGGATGACCGATTTATAAATTAGCAGTTTATTTTGATGACTGAGATTTCCGTTTCCTATCATTGGGTATAAGGCTTCAGTAGTTATATACGTTTTTTTGATTAAGTTCGTTACGTGCTGTTTCCAGGTTAAGTGGGAATCTATCGTTACACCTAGGTATTTAGCAGATTTTTTTCGCGCGTAGGGCATGGTTGTTTATGTACAGTGGCGGCGGAGGTTTATTTTTCCTTGAGAAATAAATCCAATGACATTTAATGGGGTTTAATTTTATTCGCCATTTTTCCAGCCAGGTTTGGAGTATGTTTAATTGTTGTTGTAGCTGTCTGTGCATTACTGAGACATAGGGGTGTTTTGCAAGTATCGCACTGTCGTCTGCATAGAGTGCCAGCTCTGTGTTTGGAGTCCTGGGGATGTCGTTCAGGTATATGTTAAAGAGTGTCGGGCCCAGGATAGAACCTTGCGGTACACTACTTTTAATGAACTTGGGTGTAGATAAATTATCTCCTACTCTGACTTGAAAGTGTCTGTTATTTAAGTATGAGATTAAAAGTTTGACAAGAGAGTCACGGATTTTGAAAGTGATCAATTTGTACGCTAATCCACAGTTCCACACTTTATCAAAAGCTTTTTGTATGTTCAGAAAAATCGCAGCTATGGGTGTCTTGTTATTGAGACCAGAAGATATGTACTCTACCACTCTCAGCAATTGATGAGTGGTGAAGTGCTTTGGCCGAAATCCAAACTGCTCCGGAATGATAATGTCAATCTCACTAAGGTGCGTGTTCAGTCTCTTAAGAAATATTTTCTCAGTAATTTTACTAAGTGTCGGCAGCAAGCTAATTGTTCTGTCGTTGGCTGGAATTGTGGCATCCTCACCTGACTTATGAATTATTATAATTATCGCTTCCTTCCATTCTTTGGGGAAATAGTTTAGTTTTAATATTTTATTTATTAAGATAGTCAAGTAACATATTACGTTTAGGGGTAGGTTTTTAACCGCAATATTTCTGATTTTGTTGTGCCCTGGGCTTTTACGGTTTTTGATAATTTCTACTATCTCCTGCGGGGTGGCTGGGTTAATCTCAGCCATTACCGGGGAATTCCTGAAGTTATTTAATGTTTGTCTAACCATTCCTAGGGTGCCCTGACACATTAGATCGTGGTTTGGTTGGAATTGTTTTTCATAATGGCTTTTTAGCGCTGCGGCTTTTTCCTTGTCTGAGTACGCGATTTTAGCGCCATCTATTAGTGGTGGGAGCTTAATTTGAGGTTTCCTGAGTCTTTTTGCGAATTGCCAGAGCGATACGTCTTCTGGGCTAAGGGATTCGATTAGTTCTTTATACTGTTGCTGCTTTTCTGCGACAATTTTTTCCGTGACTTTGCATGTGAGTCTGTTAAGCTCCTTTTTAAGGGCGGGGTCTCTGTCAGCGGGGGTTTATGTGTTGAAAATTCAATTCCTGACAGACTGGACTTATCTTCTAAAACGAGTTTTCCCTTTTGGTATACAGTGCTAAAATTTTATCTTTTTTGTAAATTTGTTTACAAACGGGACCAGGATGCTTTATTCTTCAGATCTATCTGTGTGTGAAAATAACTTTGTGCAACGAGAACATAGATTCTAATACCTCTATTTAGGAGATTTAAATATTTTAATAGAATGTTTTGAATAACATTTCCATTTTGGAAACTATAGGAATTTACACATAATTGTGAAATAAGATTTTTTTTTATATTATATATTTCATGCGAAGAATAGATTACCAGTTATTCCATATATTTATTCAATTATTACATCCATTGAATGACGATATTTTGGAGTATACCAAGCTAATGATAGATTAAGACTTTTATAAAATTTCAAGGCACCCACTTTTATTGTACGAGTTAAAAATGTGAGAACATTTATTTATATTCTTTGTGTACTTTCATAAAGGTGTAGATTCCGAAACTAGTTTCTTTTTCCTACTTTTCAGTATAGTTCGAAATTCAAACAACAAAAATACACCAGGAAAGGCGACTATGAGCCGAATTTGGGTATTTTTACTGTCCCGTTTCTCGTGTTACTCACAAAAGAAAAACGTGTACCTCCTTATGGCGGGCAGTACCGATACTGTTTAAAATCCAAAGAATTAAAATATAATATGAAATGCAACAAAATGACAAATTGGAATTTTCTAGCTGCTCTGGTTCTCGAGATATTCCCCTAAAATTTGTATGTTTCTTTGATGACTTTAGAACGGGCTACACCTGTAAGGTGCAAACCTAACAATATATCCAATAAAATTATTTTGAGAAAAGGCAACGATATGCTAAATTCGAACGTTCTAACTTCTAAGGTTTTTGAGTTATAACGTGTATTTCAGGTCCATGACAGGAAAGTATAAAAAGAAATTTGTGCTTTTGCGTATCATGATCAAAACAATCGTAGTCTGTCTCACTTGAAGTATTTCTGTTGGAACTACAGGCCTGCGACCAGTGTTTCTTTCAGGACTTTTTGGCAGGGGGGGGGGGGGGAGATGCGCGAATGACATTTTAGAGGGGTGCACGTTTTATATTTCCCATATAAATATATCTAAATGCTGTGCAGCATAAATTGATACTAGATTTCATAAAATGTCTCCGGGGGGCGAATACTCGTCTCGTGGGGGGGGGGCTTCACCCCCCTCCCGGAGTTATGCTGAAAAAAAAAACACTACCTGTGACCCATTTTTCATGGTGTATTGAATAGCGTAATCTTTCTGAAACACCCTGTATACTCTGACCGAAGTGAAATAAAAGTGTGTAAAAAACATTTAATTACAGTTTTCAATATTAAATATTGACCAAAAGAACCTTTTTCTGGCATATGCAATAGTACATTCTGCTTTGATTTCCGCAATTGGTTCATTTTTCTTTCCAATGCAACTGACCATTCAAATATTTTCCCTCTCCTAGACTAGATGAAACTTTGAGAATTTTGTTTCCTAAAACATGTGTGCCTGGAGGACCCAATTAGTCTGTACTAGAGAGCATCCTCTCAGCAGAGTCCCGCGAAACTGCTAAGACTAGCCCTTCCCATTGCTTCAAAGGGGGTGACTTGTCATTCACAGTTCTACGGAGGGGAAAACACTTTTTTGGCAACGCCTCTTCTCCCCCCCCCCCCCCCCCGCTGCGAGCGCTGAGAACCCAAATTATTTTTTCCTTCGAGAAGACTATCCTCTTAATATTGAAAAGGGATATGAAAGTGCTTGAAATAGGAATTAATATTTAATTTACAAACATAATATATGCGAAAGTAAAGGTATAAAAACACGAGGGCACAGTGAAACTAGGATGGACCACGTTTTTTCTTTCCTTACAGTTCTTTTGATAATAATTTCTTTATGAGAAAAAAATTCCAGACACTACAAGCCAGGAGACTTGAAGAAAAAATTACAATCCATATAATATCTCATAAACCCACTTTATAATTAAAAAAAAATACTTACTTGGAATTAAAGGGCTTCAAACATTTAATAAAACCACAACAAATTGAAATTTTACATGCACATTTAATATGTGAATCCTTCATCAAAAATTCATATATAAGTTAAATCATAAAAATCATAGAAAAATGACTTCAGATAATAAATTTGTGATAAAGTGAAAAGTTATTCTTTAATGAATTTTCATGTTTTTATATGAAGAAATTTATTATTCCAAATCATTTTTCAATGCATTTTCTATTTCAATTTTTAGTCATGGATATACACTTCATAAAATACATATGCAGTTTTTCAATTTGTTGTGTGTCTGCTAAGTGTTCTAAGTTCTTTTATTTCCTACAGAAAGTTTTTTCTATGTAAAGTACATTAAAAGTGGCAGAGCAAAATGTGTATTTCTCCTATTGAAATGTATATAATTATTCTTAGCTTTAGGACATGAGTATAGATTACGTATGACCCCCCCCCCCCCTCCCAGGGATGCAGAATATGAAATAATACTTTAATAATTGATCTCTTTCACATATGTCTATTGTAAAAGTACTTTCAATATAACTGATTGCCTAATTTAAGTGCTAATAGGCTGGTCATTTATGTTAGTTAAAGTTTTATATTTAGACTACATTAATAAGAATTGTGCTCTAATTTTTTTTATTTTATTCAATATCTATATTTTAGCACATAAAAAGTTACACTCCCTTCCGTTCAGACCCATAAACATCTTTTAAAGTATGTACTTATGTATTTTTTATTAATAATATAAAAGCACACACACACACACACACATAAGTATTTTATGACTCTACAATGTTAAAAACTTTAGATCACAGCCCTTTGTATATTGATCACTTGCCTAGGATGCAGCCCAGAAATGAGAGTTGTGAAAACAAGTTTTACTATATTTTTTTATAAAATAAAAAGTGTCATTCAAACAGCAAAATTGAATTGCATTAAAAATTTATGTGTATAAAAGCATCTAGAAGTTGCATTTGACTACACTATTGCTACATAAAAAAAAAAAAGAAAAATGTATCCTTTATATGGAAAATCTATAATTTTTGACAATTTTTTTCAATAAAATAAAACAAATTCATAATAAAATAAAATACACATACCTTAATTTTCCATTGATACACACAACCTTGATTTCAATGTAAAAAATATATATATAAGAACATCCAATGATAAAGTCAAACCATCAATAAAATTAACTTTAAAATCAAATTAACAATAAACTTAAGGATAAAATCCAATGATAAAAGTAGAAAAAAACAACAACTAAAAATTTAAATTTCAAGGTTATTCTACCGTAAACCAATCTAAACATATGGATAAACCGCAAAAAACATTCGACGCAAGAGGCGCCCTCACGCGGCAGAGGACCCAGACGTGCGCTCATGGCCACAAAGCGGATGAGTGTAATAGGGCTAGTAAAAAGAGATCTTGGGATTCCAAAGATTCAATGCGTTTACATTTCGAGGCACCTGAGGGAGAACTCTCGCATATCCACATGGAACAGTATTGTTGTTGTTTTTTAATACTTGAAAAAATAGCAATGCAATGTTTGAGCATTCCATTCTATCGATGCTGTAGTTGACTGGTTGAGCATATAGTTCGTGGCGTGGTCTGCATTACCTTAGATAGTGGAAGTCTACTGAATTACAATTAATAAGAAGAGTCAAAGAGGAAAAAAGGCAAGTGAAGAGAGGAGAAAGTTTTCTGGGTAGCATTTATTGCATAATATTACATATAAAAAATTAACATATTTCTCAATTGCTATTATTTATATTAAATTTTATGTGATTATTTGTTAAATATTTGTGGAAAATGTGCAATATCTCGAGAACTGTTCATGCTGGTGTTCTAATGTTTGTGTGAGTCATTTTCTAATGAAAACTTCCTTAAGAAAATATTGTTTAAACTTTATGGAAGATTTTGATTTTATGAATTTTTCAAAATTTCATTTTAAAATTTGGGAGTTACCGACCAGATAATGCCCTAGATGCAATTAGACATCCTTTCACAAGTATTTATATGTAATATATGCAATATAGGTATTAGAGACTATTTATAGGTTTTTACACACACATATATATTTACACACGCACACACACAGAGAGACAGACATCACCTCGAAAACATCTGATTCGTATTCAGGGATGCTGGAAACGTGCTCTACCATCAAAAACTCGAATTCGAATTTTCGATCCCGTCATAATTCTTTCCTTATACATTATACTATGTACATAAGAGCAGTAAAAAGTCTCTGTATTCTTCTTCATGGTTTGATATCCTACTTGATGTGTTTGAATGCAATTTATTTTAGACCAACTCACTCTCCATTAGCCCTCCGCCCCCCCCCCCATAATTTAAAAATTTCGAATTTTTATAAGTTTGTTGTCATTAGACCATTAATCTGCATCTGCCTACAAAATTTCAGGTCTGTTAGATGAACAGCTCAGATTCAAAATGTCGCGTCGCGTCGTGGTTACAGATGAATTCCGACGAATAGGATTTCTGTTTCTTCACTACGGAATCCTATAAATAATATCATCATATAAATCTGTAGGTTTGGAATGCAATGCATTTAACTTTAACATTCTCTTGGAAAAAATCCTGCATATGTCCATGAACCTGGGAGCGGAGATGAAAAAATTTTTTTGGAGTATGACTTAATTTGACTTCCTGACACCAAAATAGCTTGCAATTTTCTTTTTTTTTTTAAATTTTTTAAGAAAACATTTATGTGAAAAATCTGTATTGTTGGTTCAAATGATCATAAATAATTACAGCATGTCATCCATCATTTTTAAGGTCTTCAAAAAAAAAAGGGATTTTGGTTACACACTTAGGCGGTAATTTGTCCCCCACTGAGAAGGAGTCTAATGACGCCTCGAATATAAAAATTATATAGCGGCTATTTTTCACTACAGTGATTGAATGTGTTCAGATTCGTGATCATTATTAAGCCTTAAACAGTCCCTTTTAATGCATGTTCAAGATAGCAAAGCCAACGTATATAGGCCGATTCATTAAAATGCAACTCTTTACACGTTCAACACCCACCAGATCTTCGCTAAAAATCCTGATAGCTCTATAAGCTGGGGATGCCACCACCTTCAGGGCCCGCTTTGAAGAATTAACTAGTTCAATATTCACTCGATTTCGAAGATTCTCCATCGTTTTTCCAAACACAGCGTTATTAAGCAATTTAAAAAAGTCTTTCTCAAAATTAGTATTTGCCTTCTTTCTTTCTTCTGTGTTAAATTGGATGTATTTCTCCAACCAGGGCTTCTGATTAAATTTTAAGGCCTTGTGAATTTTCTTGAGTCTTAAACCTAATGATAGGTATAGTTGAAGGTTGCGATAGTGAACAATATAATGTTTCTTGTCATGCAGATTGGGTACCAATTTCGTAGTACTAACAAAATGTCCATGATGTAACTGTTGAACCAGTCTTTCAGCATAGGGGGACAGCATTTCTCGTTCAATCTTCACCCTTTCAGGGGCTAGAGGGTATTCATTATGGTAATCATGTAAGGATTCAGGATACTCCAGATCCACTTCAAATATATATCCCTCTTGGGTATTATCCTTTAGACTCATTATCCAGGATTCGTTCAAATTTTCAGTAGATATCCATTCAAACCCACCATAGGGCAGTGGTTGAGACATGGCCCAACCATATAGGTTATTAGCATCAAGATAGATAATATGCTTATCAGGCTTAGTAGAATCGTAATTTTCCAAATAACGATTATTAGCCTCGGATCTACGCTGACTTATCATACATATGCCACCGCGGATTCCACGTTCTATAAACAGTAACATATTTTCATCTGTGGGTAGTTCTAGGGTTTGCTCAGTCATTTTCAAAGAGGCCTGCCAAGCCAGTCCAGTGGCGGTCATCATATGAGCGGCATCTAAATCATAGTTCTTCTTGCAAATTTTTCGAAAATTCTCAAATACATCGGCTAATAGTAGCACATCCGTTTTTACAAACAGGTCGTGATATTCTAAGTTCATTATGTTAAAGGTATCCCATACAGTTTGGGCATGCCGATAATCTTTACTCTTAATATCTTCTCCTTTAATATCATTATGAAATGCAGAAGGGGGAGGGAGTACATTTTCATCAAATTTTTGAAAGGATGTCATATAGCTATAGGGATATACTCCTTTCCTAATAAGAGCATTCTGTTGTACTATATCAGGGAAATGTTCTCTGAGAATATGAAATTCATTCAAGTCTAAATTGGAAACTAGCTTTTCCAGGGAAGCATTCAGAAACTGTAGGCTATCAATAAATTGTAAACAGACATCAGGCCCCTCTTTCTTTGAAATCTTAAAAGATATGTATTTTTCCATATTAGTGGCAATAATATCTATTTTATGGTCTTGCAATTTCCCAAAATTCAGCGTAATATGATGAGAGTCATAATTTTTTAAATTATGAAACACTACAGGGATATTAATAGTTTGCCTATAGTTAAGATTACAGGCATTATGCAGGGCACCTCTATAGGCTCCAGCCACGTGATTGTGATCACGAACACGATCTGTTTTCAGTTCACGATGACACACATTACAATGGGTAGCTCTTTCAAAGTCAACTTCATTCTCCTTAGTCATTCGCAGTGGTTTAACATAACGTAATTTCTCTCCAAGATACTGTTTCTCCATTATCAAGTTGTTAAGGAAATGATTCACAGGGTCGATACCTCGATACACCGTAGCTTGTTTCAGACATTTTCCATCAGGTCCTATGATAACATAAGCATATCCACAAGGTTCATGAATCGCTAGTCTATGCGTGTAAGATTTAATATTCGAGGGTTTAATAGTGTCCTCTTTAACGATCAGGGCTTCAAAGTCAGCATAAATGATGAAATGGATGGAATGCTGATACTGTTTGTTCGTGAATTGGAGATATTTCTGATCTTCCGAGGGCTTTTTAATGCGCTGAGGTGCATGTTCATTGCAATATTGAGCATGATCTTGTAAAAGATCGTCTCTACTGTAACGATGTAAACATCTATAACATATATATTAAGTTCCATTGTGCTTAGTTATATCCCCCAGCAAGCGTGACATATTCCTAATTAAAGTATAGTGTTGCTTATCTTCATCACTAATTAACAGGAGATTCACACAGTCTTCATCAACACGTTTAGATATATGCAAAGGAAAAATGTCTTCATCTTCATATCCATATACATTTATTCGAATATTATTCAATTTTTCAATCTCAGGAATCTTCACAACTGAGATAGGGTATTGAATATCTCCAAGTTTAATGTCATTTTCAAAACTTTGATAATGTGACACTCTTTCAGGCTTATCTTCACGGGATATATAATATTTGTGGGCTAATAGGCACCACACCAGGCATCTCTCGTCTTCATTTAAAATATTTAGTAAACCTTTCCTGGCTGCAAGTTTTGTTGGCAAGGGTATATAGCTAGAAGCTGCAAGAGGCTTATACTTGGCACAGGAAACATCTATCTTTCGCATCTTTTGTAAAGTCCATCCAGAGCCTCGACTGACAAATTCTTCGAATAACTTCAAGATTTGAGAAAAGGCTTCTTCAACATTGTTCGGAGGGGTATCATCACGAAGTTCTGTCACAACATCTGTTCTAAAATATGAGCTGGATACCTCTTGGCCTTTTGCAATGTCACGAATAAATTGCACATCCGCAATAAGATACCACTTAATAGATCTGTATGTATCAAGTTCGTCTTTTAATATCGTCAAAAGCTGAGGGCGAATCTCATCAAAACATAGCATAAGATCCCCCTCTACACTTTCAGTGGGTTCCAGAGTGTGTACAGAGAATACATCTAAACCCTTCTTCTTCGCTGCAATTTTGGGGCGTTTATTAGAAGTTGAGGCTAAAGCAGGAGCTTTTCTCTTTTTAGAACCATGTTCAATACGCTGGTGGCGCAGGGCATCACTTTTCTTGCTGAATATAAGTTCACAATGTTTGCATTTCATACCATCCTTCAGATGAAGTAAGAGATGGCGCTTCAGGTTATCCCGTCTGGTAAACTGTATGGAGCATTGAGTGCATTCAAACACTTTAACGGGAGAATGCGTATTCGCATGTCTAGCCAAGTCCTCCTTACGAATAAATGCACGTTCGCATACTTTGCATCGATAATTCAAGGCATCATCATCAGAATGAATCTTCATATGCCTTGCTAAGGCATCTTTTCTTTAAAAGTGTTTATCACAGGATAAACACACCTGCAAAAGATAAAAAAATACAAGACTTTAGTATAAACACGCTATTCTCGGTAACAATGTAATACATTTCTCAAGATGCATATAAAGAAATCATGAATCCATTACACTATCCCCATTAGAAATAATAAAATTCCTGAATTAAAGAATAATCCAGATACTAAAACCCCAAGACATTTCATTAAATTCATAAAAACACTCATTAAAAAGTTGTTACACATCATAAATATACAAAGTTTAATAAAATGAGAGAATAAAATCACATTAAAACAAGTACTTACATGTCCAATCCTGTTCAAAGAGGGTGCATTACGCATAATAACGTCAGTAACGGTAGGGATAGTACCACCGATATTACTTTCTAAGGCAAACATATTCGCAGAACAACTTGAAACACGTCTTAACAGCACGAAATCCGCAGCAGAAATGATAAAATCGCTGCTTAAAGACCACCTACATCCATTCATAAAAAAATAGTTCCTGGAATATCCTTCCGCCAAGGTTATCTCTAAAGAGTTCCTGGTGTATCCATCCGCTAAGGGCATGCCAAGGTCATGTGAAGGTTACATCACGCGAATGTAATTATACACAAATCCGATAAAAAATAAACAATTCGTTCAAAATCGTAATCGATTATATCCTTTTTAATAATCGTAATCGATACATTAAATAAATTCACATCTTAAAAAATAATAGATTTTAATAAAATAATGAAAGAACATCCCTTTGCGAGAAGAAAAATGCCCTAAAACCTCCAATCCTTAAACAATACAGCAACGCGCTACCCCTTGCAAGCATAAAACCCCCCGAATAACATATACTCCTCTCTCCCCCTCCCTCCCCGAGACATCACACCAATACTCCCCGCTATTACTTCACCACACGCTAAACGTAACCCGTAGCAACCGGTATCCATAATAAAACATTCACCTTCGCCCCCAACGTACATCCAAATATCAAACATGAAACCCCGTACTTTTGCAAGAAAACTCACTTTACAGGGATTCATAGAATGGACATAAAACGAAAAAATCATCAAATTCACCCAAAAACTAGCTAAAACCCTCAAATTACTTATAATTATCATCTACATATGCTATATAACCATTTATAACCTTAAAAGGGTGAGGATGCTAGTAGTAGAGGAAGGTGGGTTTGCCAGAATGCGGTTAGAGCAATACCGTCTAAAAATAGTTTCTGGAAAGAAAAAATAAATATTTTTTGGTATTTCCAGAAAGTATCCTCTATGTCATATTTTGGTAAAATTAAAAAAAGTTTTTAAAAAATTTCAAAACTCAATTTTTTATTAATTTTCACAAAATTCCTAATTTCCCTGTTAGTACACCTTTCTGTCGCTAGCGGGCGTTGATCGCACTGCTCTTCAATTGAGAGTGAAGAGCAGGTGTTGCCATCCCGAAAAAAGTTTCTCCTATACTTAGAAAAATCTCACTCCAAAAAATTTATTTCCCCCTAAACCCCTCGTACAAGACTACGAAATCGTTGCCACCCGAAAAAAGTTTCGAAAATTTTTTATCCCCACCTTTTTTCATTTTCCCCCTTTTTACACCCCCGTCCAGGATTACAGAATGCGGAATGGCCGCCATCTTGGATGCCGCATTATTCCGCCTTCGACGGTGAACCGGCCTTCCTCTTCTACTAGCATCCTCACCTTTTTAAGGTTATAAATGGTTATATAGCATATGTAGATGATAATTATAAGTAATTTGAGGGTTTTAGCTAGTTTCTGGGTGAATTTGATGATTTTTTCGTTTTATGTCCATTCTATGAATCCCTGTAAAGTGAGTTTTCTTAAAAAAGTACGGGGTTTCACGTTTGATATTTGGATGATCGTTGGGGGCGAAGGTGAATGTTTTATTATGGATTCCGGTTGCTATGGGTTACGTTTAGCGTGTGGTGAAGTAATAGCGGGGAGTATTAGTGTGATGTCTCGGGGAGGGAGGGGGAGAGAGAGTACTGTCCTACCGCCACGAGAAAGTCCCCAGACAGCAGACGTTGTGGTGGCGGTCGCTATGGAAACAGGTTATTCCACTGCATTTTAGGTGTGATGGAAAGCGCTTCTTTCCGATTTGGCGCAGATAGAACCGACGAAAGTCGCATTTCGCTTTGCACTGGGGTCAATGCTAAGTGCTCGCATTCTGTGATTTTTAAAGCTGTGAAGTAACTTGTACTGTGTTGCACACTTTGTGGATTTTGTCTAGTTGTAAAATGACTACATTTAAAAGTGGAAAGACTTTGCATTCGCAAGCATGTGAAATAGTCCACAATGTTACGGCATTTTTTGAAGAGGAAAAACCGCAAATTCCCTAAAAATACCAATTTCAAATGCAATGAAGAGAACTGAGGAAGCGACAGGGGTTTCAGCGTCATCAGTTAAAAAGGTAAAATATGAGGGGAAATCGCTTAATGACACTGAGATTAGCATTTTATCTATTTGAATAATTTACAAGTATTGCTTAAAGAAGCTATTTTAAAAGTAACACAAAATGAATGGAAAAAACACTGTGAACAAACAACACATTGAAAAACTAGAGAATATTTATTGGAAGAAAGATGGATTGATAGAAGATATAGTGGATAAAATAGTGATAAATCTGTCGGATAGCGATTCAGACTCTTCTTCAAGTAAAAACATTTCAAGTGATTCGGACATAGTAGATAATAGTTATTCCAATGAATCTGAATGAATATTTTATAATTGATTGAAAAATATGAAAAGAATGAATATTTTAAGGTCATAATTTTGCGTATTTATCATTTATTTTTCCCTTTTTGCTGACTAATAATTGTGTAGCTTGCTGATTGAAAACTGTAATGATTTTCATTTAATTCGAAATTTAGTTTTAAACAAAATGATATAAATTTTAGTTTTAAATTGTAAGCTTTTCTCTCCCAAAATCGTCCGAATCTAAAAGAAAATATTTAAAACTACTTTGTTCTAATAGACTGAAGGCTTCTCGTAGCCGCTGACGCTTATAATAACAAATTACTTTCTGAGTTTAAATGACGAGAAATTTTTAAGTTAATCTATAATTAAATGTCATTTAATACGAAAATTTTGTTTAACTGTCGGATAAAAAACATCTACTATTTTCTTTTAGTACATCATGATAGACGAAACGGATTCTTCGCTTAACGAAGTGCGCTTGATTTGCCAAATGTTGCAGTCGATTTTAAACCTTTCTCCCTCCTTTCTTCGACTCGTCTACTTGCGGCAACCCTGTTCAGAGACTTTCTCGTGGCGGTAGGACAGTATATGTTATTCGGGGGGTTTTATGCTTGCAAGGGGTAGCGCGTTGCTGTATTGTATAAGGATTGGAGGTTTTAGTGCATTTTTCTTCTCGCAAAGGGATGTTCTTTCATTATTTTATTAAAATCTATTATTTTTTAAGATGTGAATTTATTTAATGTATCGATTACGATTATTAAAAAGGATATAATCGATTACGATTTTGAACGAATTGCTTATTTTTTATCGGATTTGTGTATAATTACATTCGCGTGATGTAACCTTCACATGACCTTGGCATGCCCTTAGCGGATGGATACACCAGGAACTCTTTAGAGATAACCTTGGCGGAAGGATATTCCAGGAACTATTTTTTTATGAATGGATGTAGGTGGTCTTTAAGCAGCGATTTTATCATTTCTGCTGCGGATTTCGTGCTGTTAAGACGTGTTTCAAGTTGTTCTGCGAATATGTTTGCCTTAGAAAGTAATATCGGAGGTACTATCCTTACCGTTACTGACGTTATTATGCGTAATGCACCCTCTTTGAACAGGATTGGACATGTAAGTACTTGTTTTAATGTGATTTTATTCTCTCATTTTATTAAACTTTGTATTTTTATGATGTGTAACAACTTTTTAATGAGTGTTTTTATGAATTTAATGAAATGTCTTGGGGTTTTAGTATCTGGATTATTCTTTAATTCAGGAATTTTATTATTTCTAATGGGGATAGTGTAATGGATTCATGATTTCTTTATATACATCTTGAGAAATGTATTACATTGTTACCGAGAATAGCGTGTTTATACTAAAGTCTTGTATTTTTTTATCTTTTGCAGGTGTGTTTATCCTGTGATAAACACTTTTAAAGAAAAGATGCCTTAGCAAGGCATATGAAGATTCATTCTGATGATGATGCCTTGAATTATCGATGTAAAGTATGCGAACGTGCATTTATTCGTAAGGAGGACTTGGCTAGACATGCGAATACGCATTCTCCCGTTAAATTGTTTGAATGCACTCAATGCTCCATACAGTTTACCAGACGGGATAACCTGAAGCGCCATCTGTTATTTCATCTGAAGGATGGTATGAAATGCAAACATTGTGAACTTATATTTAGCAAGAAAAGTGATGCCCTGCGCCACCAGCGTATTGAACATGGTTCTGAAAAGAGAAAAGCTCCTGCTTTAGCCTCAACTTCTAATAAACGCCCCAAAATTGCAGCGAAGAAGAAGAAGGGTTTAGATGTATTCTCTGTACACACTCTGGAACCCACTGAAAGTGTAGAGGGGTATCTTATGCTATGTTTTGATGAGATTCGCCCTCAGCTATTGAAGATATTAAAAGACGAACTTGATGCATACAGATCTATTAAGTGGTATCTTATTGCGGATGTGCAATTTATTCGTGACATTGCAAATGGCTAAGAGGTATCCAGCTCATATTTTAGAACAGATGTTGTGACAGAACTTCGTGATGATACCCCTCCGAACAATGTTGAAGAAGCCTTTTCTCAAATCTTGAAGTTATTCGAAGAATTTGTCAGTCGAGGCTCTGGATGGACTTTACAAAAGATGCGAAAGATAGATGTTTTCTGTGCAAAGTATAAGCCTCTTGCAGCTTCTAGCTATATACCCTTGCCAACAAAACTTGCAGCCAAGAAAGCTTTACTAAATATTCTAAATGAAGACGAGGGATGCCTGGTGTGGTGCCTATTAGCCCACAAATATTATATATCCCGTGAAGATAAGCCTGAAAGAGTGTCACATTATCAAAGTTTTGAAAATGATATTAAACTTGGAGATATTAAATACCCTATCTCTGTGAAGATTCCTGAGATTGAAAAATTGAATAATATTCGAATAAATGTATATGGATATGAAGATGAAGACATTTTTCCTTTGCATATATCTAAACGTGAAGATGAAGACTGTGTGAATCTCCTGTTGATTAGTGATGAAGATAAGCAACACTATACTTTAATTAGGAATATGTCACGCTTGCTGGGGGATATAACTCAGCACAATGGAGCTCAATATATATGTTATAGATGTTTACATCGTTACAGTAGAGACGATCTTTTACAAGATCATGCTCAATATTGCAAAGAACATGCACCTCAGCGCATTAAAATGCCCTCGGAAGATCAGAAATATCTCCAATTCCCGAACAAACAGTATCAGCATTCCATCCCTTTCATCATTTATGCTGACTTTGAAGCCCTGATCGTTAAAGAGGACACTACTAAACCCTCGAATATTAGATTTTACACGCATAGACTAGAGATTCATGAACCTTGTGGATATGCTTATGTTATCATAGGATCTGATGGAAAATGCCTGAAACAAGCTACGGTGTATCGAGGTATCGACCCTGTGAATCATTTCCTTAACAACTTGATAATGGAGAAACAGTATCTTGGAGAGAAATTACGTTATGTTAAACCACTGCGAATGACTAAGGAGAATGAAGTTGACTTTGAAAGAGCTACCCATTGTAATGTGTGTCATCGTGAACTGAAAACAGATCGTGTGCGTGATCACAATCACGTGGCTGGAGCCTATAGAGGTGCCCTGCATAATGCCTGTAATCTTAACTATAGGCAAACTATTAATATCCCTGTAGTGTTTCATAATTTAAAAAATTATGACTCTCATCATATTACGCTGAATTTTGGGAAATTGCAAGACCATAAAATAGATATTATTGCCACTAATATGGAAAAATACATATCTTTTAAGATTTCAAAGAAAGAGGGGCCTCATGTCTGTTTACAATTTATTGATAGCCTACAGTTTCTGAATGCTTCCCTGGAAAAGCTAGTTTCCAATTTAGACTTGAATGAATTTCATATTCTCAGAGAACATTTCCCTGATATAGTACAACAGAATGCTCTTATTAGGAAAGGAGTATATCCCTATAGCTATATGACATCCTTTCAAAAATTTGATGAAAATGTACTCCCTCCCCCTTCTGCATTTCATAATGATATTAAAGGAGAAGATATTAAGAGTAAAGATTATCGGCATGCCCAAACTGTATGGGATACCTTTAACATAATGAACTTAGAATATCACGACCTGTTTGTAAAAACGGATGTGCTACTATTAGCCGATGTATTTGAGAATTTTCGAAAAATTTGCAAGAAGAACTATGATTTAGATGCCGCTCATATGATGACCGCCACTGGACTGGCTTGGCAGGCCTCTTTGAAAATGACTGAGCAAACCCTAGAACTACCCACAGATGAAAATATGTTACTGTTTATAGAACGTGGAATCCGCGGTGGCATATGTATGATAAGTCAGCGTAGATCCGAGGCTAATAATCGTTATTTGGAAAATTACGATTCTAATAAGCCTGATAAGCATATTATCTATCTTGATGCTAATAACCTATATGGTTGGGCCATGTCTCAACCACTGCCCTATGGTGGGTTTGAATGGATATCTACAGAAAATTTAAAGAATCCTGGATAATGAGTCTAAAGGATAATACCCAAGAGGGATATATATTTGAAGTGGATCTGGAGTATCCTGAATCCTTACATGATTACCATAATGAATACCCTCCAGCCCCTGAAAGGGTGAAGATTGAACGCGAAATGCTGTCCCCCTATGCTGAAAGACTGGTTCAACAGTTACATCATGGACATTTTGTTAGTACTACGAAATTGGTACCCAATCTGCATGACAAGAAACATTATATTGTTCAGTATTGCAACCTTCAGCTATATCATTAGGTTTAAGACTCAAGAAAATTCACAAGGCCTTAAAATTTAATCAGAAGCCCTGGTTGGAGAAATACATCCAATTTAACACAGAAGAAAGAAAGAAGGCAAAGACTAATTTTGAGAAAGACTTTTTTAAATTGCTTAATAACGCTGTGTTTGGAAAAACGATGGAGAATCTTCGAAATCGAGTGAATATTGAACTAGTTAATTCTTCAAAGCGGGCCCTGAAGGTGGTGGCATCCCCAGCTTATAGAGCTATCAGGATTTTTAGCGAAGATCTGGTGGATATTGAACGTGTAAAGAGTTGCATTTTAATGAATCGGCCTATATACGTTGGCTTTGCTATCTTGGAGTTATCTAAACTCCTGATGTATGAGTTTCATTATAAACATATTAAAAGCCAATATGGAGAAAAAGCTTCGCTACTCTTCACCGATACTGATTCATTGGCTTTTGAAATCCAAACTGCTGATATTTATGATGATATGAACCAACATAAACAACTGTATGGATTTTCTGACTATCCCAAGGATCATCCCCTCTTCAGTGAAGACAATAAAAAACGTATTGGATATTTTAAAGATGAACTGAATTCAACCCCCATTCAAGAGTTTATAGGACTTAGACCTAAAATGTACTCTATTCTATCAGCTGCTGGAGAGAAGAAAAGAGCTAAAGGTGTTTCTACACATGTGGTTGCACGGAAAATTACACGCAATGACTATAGACAGTGCTTGTTGAGTGTTAGACCTATCATGGAAGAACAGATTAGAATTGATAGTAGCCATCATAAACTGCCATCACTGTAGATAGTAGCCATCACTGTGATAGTAGCCATCACTGTATGCCAGAACAAGGTGGCTTTGTCACCCATTGATGATAAAAGATATTTACTCGAGGACGGCATTACAAATTATGCCTACGGACACTTTAAAATAAAAAAATAAAAATAAGGAAAAAGAGAAAGAAGGAAAAAAAGAAAAAAAAAGATTGTGGCGGTGTATCCTATACACCGGGTGGAGGTGGGACCACAATTAAAAAAATAATATATTTTTCTAACAGCATCTAATATCTTAAAGAGACATTACTGCATTTGGATTGTTGAAAACTTACACTGACTAGATACACACCCCATTCGATAGACCCAATTCCCGAGATTCCCGAAATTCTGCTACCTTAAAAACATGTTTTTGTTAGTTTTTTACAAGTAAAAAGTGTGTTTTTGAAAAAAATCGCAAAATGTCACATTTTTCAAAAAACGCATTTTTGGTAACACTTTTGCAAAAACGCACATTTTTAAAAAAAAAATGTAAAAGTGCGAAAACCTATGTTAATTCCCATAGAGAAATTGGCATTTTGAAAAAAAATCCTAAAACCCATAGAGAATTCAAACAATCTAAATACCACAATTTATTTTAAAAACGTACATTTTTGCTGTTTTTTAACGTTTTTGAAACTTTTTGTGAAAAACTGCTAAAAGTGACACATTCTTAAAATTCATGTTATTTCCTATAGAGAAACCCAACAACCCCCAAAATGCAACTTGTTGAAAAAAACTTACATTTTAGAAAAATTATAAGAAAAAAAACTTACATTTACGAAATTTTGTTACTAAAAAAAAAAAGAAAAGAAAAACAATATACGTCACAAACTCCACTCTCTTCTGTGACGTCACCTTATGGAACTGTGCTGCCTCACACCGACTTCTGAGAACCCCTATGTTAAAGCATGGGATTTTACCACCGCCTCTGTTGATGCACTCATTTTCTGGCCTCGGAGGGTTCCCCATGTTAAAGTATAGGGTTTCACCGCCTCTGAAGTGCCGCAGAACTCTCCCTATTCCCCTACTTATATATATATAGCCCTAGTTCTAGATTTTTCGTTAACATGGCGGGATATAAAGTTTCGTGAAAATCTATCAATATTTGTGGTAGTTTTCGTGTAAGCAAAAAATCGACCACAGACAGAAGTACATACCTTCAAAAATAGTCAAAACATGTTCAGGAACAAAACATGCCAAAGTTTGATGATCATTTAAACTAAAAAATATTGTAACTGCGTTGGCGCAGTATATAAATGTGCAGAAATTACACAAAAGTAAAGCGGTTTTAGCACGGGCGCAATACTAAACACAAATTAAAAATCACGATTTTGACATTTGCAAAAAAGATGGATGCCATATTTTATTTTGGAGTGGGGCACTTGAACTTTTCGTACAATATGGGTGCAATTATTATTTTAATATTTTTTTAAACTACCGAATATATTTTGCTGAAATTTTTTTTATATATTGTATGAGATAATTTGAATATTTCCTAAAACTTTCAAAGCAATTTGTGAATTTTGAAATCGTTAAAAAAATGTTTGAAAATTTAAGTCCTATAGGTTTCATTGTATTTAAAATTTTCAAACCGGGTTCAATCCAGAACTAATTGGGTGATATTATGTATACATTCTCGTATATCCCACAGAACGTCTGATAAACATATTAAATTTTAGTTTGATAAAGTCATTTTTATGGCAGTTATCGTGCGAACGGACAGATAGACAGACAGAATGTATGAACAAAGTCATAAACACTTTTCAACCATGCGTGAATATTTTGCGTGAATAATGTATGACAAAGCTCCTCCAGCGATTTGTATAAAGTAGCTGATCAAGCGACTAGCATAAAACATTCTTGCTCTCCACAGAGACTCTGGATTTTCATACGTCGCATGACAGCACTTTTACCCTGGCTCTTATAAGCTAGCCTCAGAACTTTATCACCATCATTCGGACATTCGTATTCCAGATGCTACCTTCACGCGTTATGATGTAGATCTATTGTAATAATGTTCTTGTTTATAATCTACGTAATATTCCTGTATATAATCTATGTAATATTCTTATAAATAAATCTATGTTTTATGCTTGCCGCTGTAATGGATACTCTTCAACATCGCAACTTCGCCTCATGTATGACTCTACGCCACAGAGTGGTGACCCTGAGATCTGATGGCTCCAACTTTCCTACAACGTAATGGCTTCAATCCAATTTACCGGAGACGTGGTGGATCCCACTTTCCTGAGACTTGATGGCTCCAATTCACCGGAAATTAGATGCTTTAATTTATGTAAGTATCTACTTCAATCTAAGTGACGTCTGAAAAGGTACGTTTTCCGTAGTCCCTAATGAAACTATGACTACAACTGAGACTACCGAACCTCGTTTGACACCAGTGTGTGATGCAAAAAGAGCGTCAACTCCGAAAGAAGATTTTAGTTCTGTAGAACTCACAAAAGTTTCTTTCAAAGCACCTCTGTTCTGGAAAACAGGCCTAGATTTATGGTTCTTGCACCTGAACTCTCAATTCCTGTTTTACGGAATCGTAAATGAAAAACAAAATTCAATTGCATAATTGCAGCTCTAGATTGTGATATCTTGACTCATGCCACAGATATAATTCGCACACCTCCTGAAAATGAACCTTATTCTGTGTTGAAAAATAGGACCATTCCGCACTTTGCAGATTCTGAAGTCGCAAAGCTTCTCAGCCTTTTGCGGGAATTTCAGTTAGGATATAGGAAACTAAGTAATTTACTTCGCGAAATGCAAGATCGCTCCTGGACAAAAATGCACGAAGACGTACTTAGCACGCTGTTTTTTCAATGACTACCTGTTCATATGCAACAAATCTTATCAATTAGTTCAGAATCGCTACAGAAAATTTCTGAAATGGCGGATGAAATATGCGATGTTTCCACATCACTCTCACTATCAGAAGTGGCAGAGAACAGTCATATTTTGCGCTTCAAAGCTCAAGTTGCAAACCTGCCGAAAATCGTAGAGCAATTAAAGAAAAATTGCGAACTACTGATCGATCCAAACTACGAACTCTATATCGATCGCAATCCAGAAATGTCGATATGTATTGGTATCATTCAAAATTTCAAAGACAAGCTCGCAAGTGTGCAAAGCCATGCAAGTTTTTTAACGGAAAACCTGGTGGCTCAATCATTTCGGCGACGATGCATAGAAGCCTTGAGAGCAGTCGCTTATTCCTATAAGATAAGCTATCTCATATACAATTTCTAGTCAACAGCGGCATTTCTAGTCGACGATTGCCATGTGAATTGCTACATGACATATCACTGAAGGACATCCCAAAACATGCACATGAATTCGTTTTACAATTAAGACGAAAAATGCAACGACTAAGACCAGTTCCCGCTTCACCTCATTCAAAAAATGTTTTTATCCACAAGGAAATTCCCAAGTTAACACATAATTTTGTACTTCGTATGACGGCTGTCGCAGACCTCATACGATGGACCTTTCCCAGGGTGTGCACGCACATGCATTATCCAGTGGATATCCGAGGACGAGAAAAGCGCCATCTACATTGATCGTTTGAAACCCGCATTTCTACTAAAACCCTTACAGGATTCAAAAGAGACATCCACACAGATTTCTGACCAATTATCTTCCACCACTACCTCAATTTGTACAGTGACCAGGTATGGAAGACAAGTTTGTTTTAGACGTTCATTCACGAAGACGGGGTATACTATGGTGAAGCTCCACCAGCGATTTGTATAAAGACGCTGATCAAGCGATTATCAAAAAACTTTCTTGCTCTCCAGAGAGACTCTAGATTTGCATATGTCGCATGCGCAGCACTTCTACCCTGGCTCTTATAAGCGAGCCTCTGAACTTTATCACCATCATTCGGAGATTCATATTTCGGATGCTACCTGCACGCGCGTCATGATGTAGCTCTATTTTAATAATGTTCCTGTACATTATCTACGTAATGTTTTTGTAAATACAGATAGTATGTTCTTGTAAATAAATCTATGTTTTATGCTTGACGCTCTAATGGATACTCTTCCACATCGCACATTTACCTTATGTATAGCCCTATGCTATAAATGGTATGTTACATAAAACTACAATAACGTTCAAGAAGTTTATTCGTTGTTATCAATCTCATTTGCTTCGTTTATAACATGTAGCCTATGGTCAATGTATGGTGAATATCATAAAACTCTAATAAAGTCACAAACTCTACTAAATTTCAGTAAGTTATTTACTATATTTTTAATCTTATCTGTTTTGTTGAAAACATATAATATGGATCTCTGATCACTTTTCTGGCGTATATCATAAGACTCTAATAAAGTAACATAAACTCTAATAAAGTTTATTCATTGTTTTCAATTTCATTTGCTTCGTCTGCGACATATAATATGGTTCTATGGTCACTGCACGGGGAATACCATATAATTCAAATAAATAGCATAAAATTTCAATAAAGTTCAGTTTTTTCATTATTTTCAATATCATCTGTTTCGTTTATCACATACACTCTTTTGCAAAAAAAAAAAAAAAAAAAAAACGAACTACCCCTGAAAAAAAAAAAAAAAACTAACATCTGGAAATTTCGCATGCAAATTCCTTTACACCAAGTATGTAAATGATTAAATTTGCAAGGCCAATGAGCGTTAACTTTGGTCATAGCGCGCGTTTCTACTGCGAAACTAGCATCCTATAAAACATGTTAAAATGTGGACGGTTTATCTTTGTTCTTGATCGGCGTTGCAGTTCTATGGAGACAGAACCAATCATGCCGTTAAAATGTTGCTGAAGACTTTATAAGCAAATATACGAGTTTGAACGTGGTCGTATAGCCGGGTTGCTTGAAGCTGGCTGGTCATACCAAGAAAAAGACGGCCACATGCACCGAACGGACACTGCTGTGCAAAGGCGCTGGTAGCAATAGTTGGTGCAAGGAATTGAACGGCGGGATAAAGGCTCTGGAAGATCAATGTGCACGACGAATGCGAGGCAGTATCGGATGATTGTGCCAGAGGTCCGAACTGGCCCAACAGCACCATTATGCGCCATCCAACGTGCTGAAGCCTCATCCATACCACACGTAGTATCTTCCATCATCTCACGGCGTTTGGATGAGGAGGCGTTACGTTCACGACGGCCTTTAAGACGTCTGCCTATAACCCCACAACATCGACAGAGTCGTTTGGAGTGGTGTCGTAGCCGAGCATCATGGCCGCCAGCAGAATGGCATCGCATAGTGTTCAACGGTGAATCACGTTTCAGTCTTTCAGCAGATGACTATCGAGTACGTGTGTGGAGGCGCGATGACCAGCGGCCCCAATCAGCCCTTATTTTACGCAGGCACACAGCCATTACTCCTGGTGTGATGGTGTGGGGTGTTATCTCTTACGACACCATGTCGCCTCTAGTCATCCTGCGTACAACATTAACAGCTCAATGATATGTTGATGAAATCCTGTGGCCGTTTGCGTTAAATCTTCATGGCACGTCATTCTGGGGTCACTTTCCAACAAGATAATGCCACGGATACACGGATACACGGATTTCCACAAGATAATGCCATATACGGTTGTCGGTTGTCATAACTGTTGTTGTTGTTGAGACCCAGACCGTCCGCCCTACCAAAAATTGTAAGGAAACTGTTTGGACGGCCGGGAAGAGCCACCCAATTTGGACTGGAATCCAGTGGGGGGAGGCATCAACAAGGACTGTATCCTTCTTCTCCTACCACCAACCTCTCGGGAGGATTTACGGACCCAAATGTTTAACGTGATCGTACTCCACGTGAACACGACGGCAGTTTTGGAAGCGGAGGTAATCGAACCCGAGCCTACCGGGTGCAATTCCCGTATGCTAACGACTGGGCTACCGCGCCCTTGGCTGACATATCTGTGGACTGTCTCCGTGCTATTGATATAAGTTCCTTGGCCAGCAAGGTCACCAGAGCCATCGCCAATCGAGTATGTATGGGACATGCTAGGTCGCCAGATTCGGGCACATCGAAATGTAGCAGATCTGGAGGGAGCAACAATTGAGGAATTCCTAGCAGAATGTATCAAAGGATGATATCAGGGAACTTTATCACTACTTACCTAGACAAATACAAGCATCCATTGCCGCTAAGAGGTATTTCACCAATTATTAATTTGAAAATTCGATGTGCAAATGCTAACCATTGATGGGTCCTGCGGCCTTGACTTTACAATCATTTCATTACATGTGTATGAGCTGTACGCATATTTAATTTCAATAAATCAGTCACTTTCTTCATGGTCCATCGTTTTTTTGCATGATAGTGTACATAGGGGTCCTGTGGTAACAGTATGGCGAATGTTGTTGTTAAGACACAGACCGTCCGACCTACCAGAAAGGAGTAAAGTAACCGTTTGGACGGCCGGGAAGTAGTATGGCGAATGTGATAAAACTCCAATAAAGTTCAGTTAAGTTTGTTTTATCGTTCTTTTCAATCTCATTTGATTCATTTAGTGATATTTTTTCCCAATGGTCAGGCACTTGACCTTTCGTCCTTCGCTCTATATTCGGCCGTAATCGTGAACCATTTCGCCGTCCTAGGTCGTTGCCCCAGGCGCACTAGAAGGAGCGTAACACACTGCACCCACATCACACAACATCCATGTCTTACGTGGGACTCGAACCCACAACGCTGCGGCCGATCAGAAACGCTCGCCTTGACCGTTCGGCCACCACGTCAACTCATTTAGTGATATATTTGTGGGATTTGGTTGTCACGGTATCAAATTGTGAAATAGGTTTTAGGTATTAAGAACTGGTGATATATAAATCGTGATAGATTCTCGAAAATAGCAAGAGATCGGAACTGCCGTCTATCGCAGAATAATTAGAAGGTAATATTTAAAAGTACTAGTGATCGTAAATAATTTTAGATAGCACCTTATAACGTCAAGCGTTGTGTGGACCAGCTCCTATTCCCTGGTCAATTCTAGGAATCGGTTGGTCAGCCATAGATCAATATTAAAGGACGGAAGCAACCCATAAATTAAACAAGTTGTGGAAAGTAGAACAAATTAATTCAATGATAAATATTTTTTTAAAGTAGAAGTTAACTGAATTTCAAGCAATATCATATATGCATCTCCTTGTCCAATAGCAATTAACAAATCCTTTTTATAATGCACATCATGCTATTTATATAAATCCGATGTGGGCAACACGTGACTTTCCTTATATAATGCAATGAATTCCCTACTTTTACAGTAAAAATAATAGGTTTTTCTTATAGCAGATACTTATATTCTTTCCAAGATATTGAATTTTCGACAATTAGTCGTCATTTTCACTGATTTAGCGTCATTTTAATCCTTTTGGCGAGATTTTCGTTAATTTGACAACAATTAAAAATGTCGCCAAGTTGGCTACATTCATGCCAAATTCGTCGCCAAAATCTCGCCAAGCGTTATGGATGAAGAAATAAGTTATTCTTACAGCAGATAAATGAGTATTGGCGTTCAAATACAAAAGTATTACTCAAAGTATCTTTTTCCATGAATGGAATGAGCTAGATCCACGAGAATGATGCCACCCAATTTATCGTATGGTATTACATATTAAAAGTGAACATGTTTCTCAACAGGAAATATTTTTTTTTTTTATATGACTTTTTAATAATTTTTTTGAAAAATGTACAATATCTCGAAAACGGAAATTTTATTCGAAAATTTAGATGGGTTCTGAACATTCGATTGCGTATAAAAACAATAGGCTTTCAGTGTTTACGGATTGTGATTTTTGTACCGAATTTGGTTCAAATCGGTCCATTCGTTCGTCAGTTATCGTCTCCACAGACTCACTGACACACGCACACACGCACACACACACACACATACTTTCACACACACACACACACACACGCGCACACACACACACACACACACACACACACACACACACACAGACATCACTTTAAAAATGTTTGATTCATAATCAGGGGTGCTTGAAACGTGCTCTCCCGTCGAAAACTCGAATTCGAATTTTCGACCCCGTCACAATACTTTCCTTATACATTATGTATATAAGGAAAGTAAAAACAGCAGATGAAGTTAAACAAGAAAGATCAATCATGCTTAAAGCATTGATTATGAAACATTTTCCTACTTCAATGCAATTTTATTTAAACAAGCCTAAAATGCAACACATTTGTCGGTAATATTTTAAAACGTATCACAATACTACATTAATTTATTATATTTGAAAACTTAAACCTTCATCGAAAAAAATGAGCTTCATTCAAATGACGGCATTGAAATATAAATTGCCTGGTTTAAACATCTCTAAAATGCGATACATTCCTCGGTAATATTTTTAAAACTGTCATAATACTACGATCATTTATCATATTTGAAAACTTCATCGAAAACAACTGAAATTCATTCAAATGACATAAAAAAATAACACGCCTGGATCTCTCTATAAAAACAGAATTTCATTCATAACATTTTCCCATTCATTTCATTCATCACAATACTATAATAATTTATTTTATTTAAAAATTAGGACCATGGAGCTACAAGTAATTGAACTCTATGCTTAAAATTTCATCGAAAAAAATCTTCCTTCTCTTTGTAAAATCAATGAATATTTCATTCATATCAGCTATGTAGACTCCATGGGCTAAATAATTTTGTGTTAAAGAAATACAGCAATTCTAATACAACTCATTCTACATATTTTGCTGTTTACATTTTACATAAGTAAAAAATAGGCTTCGTTGCAGAAATAATCAAATTTGAATGAGAATTTAAACTCAAATATATTGTCATTGTGTTGTTTTAGTATGTAGATGCACATAATTTAAGCAAAAATAAAGTAGTTTTAGGACGGATACAACTCTCAATATGAATTAAAAAGAACTTTAAAAAATCACGATTTTGAAACAAGATGGATGCCATATATCATTTTGAAGTGGGTCATGTGATCGTTTCATATCATGGTCACGTGATCGTTTCATATAAGAGGTGTAATTATTATTTTAATTTTTATTTAAAAAACTACTGAATATATTTCGCTGAATTTTTTTTTATATATTTTATGGAACAATTTGAATAATACCTAAAATTTTCGAAGCAAATATGTATGCTTCTAAAGTTCATGTAATTTAATTTCTAATGATAAATTATGTATGAAATGATTAGTCGTTTATCATTATTGCAAGTGTTAATATTTTAATATTTTTCAAAAATTCATTTAAAAATTGAGGGGGATGGGGATCTTCTGAACATTGGATTGAGTTTAAAATTATTAAGGGTTCCTGTATTCACTGATTGTAATAATCGTATCAAATTATGTTCTAAACGTTTCATACATTCATGGAATATCGTTTCCACAGACTCATGGACACACACACACACATACACATGCACACTAATACATATATGCTCTAACATACACACACTAACATACATACATACATACATACACGGACATAACTTCAAAAGAGTTCGAATGCTTAAGACAAACTCTTCTGTCGAAAAATTGAATTTGAATATTCGACCCCGACACTATACTTTCCTTATACATTATACCCTGTATGTAGGGAAATTAAAAGCCTTTAACATTAAATATGCTTCAAATATCAAAAGAGTTAATAACTTTTAAGCATTTTTAAACTAGAAAGTGGGAAATCTTTGAATTTATGACGAATCTTTCTCGAGATATTACAGTTATTATTTTATTTTTCTAGCGGGAGGATAATATCTCTTGTAAAAAAGATTAAGTGACTTGCTGGAAATATGACATACAGGGTAAACCCCGGGTTAGATAGCCATACGGGTTATATGGCCAATTGTTGTCATTTGTTTAGTAACCGGTAGCTGGCAACGCTAACCACACAGTTATGACTCAGGTACTCGAGAAGAAGTTTCTTGTTGTTGGGCGCTAAAAAAAGAGCGGCATTGTAAGTATATAACGTTTTATTATGTTTCCATCTCAACAACATACTAAAATTTCATTTTGATAAAGTCTTTTTTACGGTAGTTATCGTGCAAACGGACAGACAGACAGATAGAATGACTAAAGTCGTGTTGGAAAGTATTAACAAAACGCGTATTTGATACATTTAAATCTCTTGAACTTCATATATAAGAAAAAAAGTTAATTAAAATATAATAATACCGTCTTATAGATTGCAGTATGCCACGAAATAAAAACGTTTGGAATAATGAATAAAAGAAAATGGACCTGTTTTAATAAATATTTTAAAATAGAATTTTTAAGTGCTGAACTTAAATCTGATGTGGGCAACACATGACGTTCTTTATATAATGCAATGAATTTACTACTTTTACAATAAAAAATAGGCTTTTCTTATAGTAGATATTTATATTATTGCCAAGATATTGAATTTTCGTCAATTAGTCGTCATTTTCATTGATTTAGTGTCATTTTTATCCATTTGGCGAGATTTTCGTTAATTTGGCTTAAAAATGCCAAAAAGTCGCCAAGTTAGTGGTATTCCGCCAAATTCGGCGCCAAAATTTCGCCAAGTGTTATGGACGAAGAAATAAGTTATTCTTATAGCAGATAAATAACTATTGGGATTCAAATACAAAACTATTACTCAAAGTATCTTTTCTCATGAATGGAACGAGCTAGATCCACGAGAATGATGTCACCGAATTTATCGTATGATATTACATATGAAAAGTGAACATGTTTCTCAACAGTTAATATATATATTTTTTAATTTATTTGATATTTTGATAAATTTATTTACAAAATGTGCAATATCTCGAGAACGGTTTATGCTAGCGTTCTAAAGTTTATGTGAAATGTTTTCGAAGGAAAAATTACATAAGAATGTCTATTTGCTTAACTTTATTAAAGGTTTTGATTTTTTGATGATTTTTTCAAAATTTCACTCGTAAATTTAGGGGAGTCCTACAGCGTATAAAAACAATAGGCTTTCAATATTCATAAATTGTGATTCTTGTACCAAATTTTGTTCGAATCGCTCCATTCCTTCGTCAGTTATCGTCTCCACAGACTCCCTAACACACATACACTTTCTCACACACACACATACTTTCACACACACACACATACTTTCACACACACACACACAGACATCACCTCAAAAATGTTTGATTCGTGATCAGGGGTGCTTGAAACGTGCTCTCCCGTCGAAAACTCGAATTCGAATTTTCGAACCCGTCACAATACTTTCCTTATACATTATGTATATAAGGAAAATAAAAAGAAAAATTGTTAATAAAGAAACTATGCTTTGCGCCTTTGCATATAAGCATGCAGAAATAAATAAAATAAGTTTCATACTTTTAAATTTCAAGTATTTAATATTCAGAACAAAAAACATCAATCATGCTTAAAGCATTGATTATGAAACACTTTCCAACTTCAATGCAATTATATTTAAAAAAGTCGAAAATGCAATACATTCCTCGGTAATATTATAAACTTATCACAATACTACATTGATTTATTATATTTGAAAACTTAAACCTTCATTGAAAAAAATGAAATTCATTCAAATGACGGCATTGAAATATAAATTGCCTGGTTTAAATATCTCTAAAATGCAATACATTCCATGGTAATATTTTTAAAACTATCATAATACTACGATAATTTATTATATTTGAAAACTTCATCGAAAACAACTGAAATAAATTCAAATGACGTCATAGAAAAAATAACACGCCTGGATCTCTCTATAAAAGCAGGATTTCATTCATAACTTTCTCCCACTCATTTCATTCATCACAATGCTATAATAATTTATTTTATTTAAAAATTAAGACCATGGAGCTACAATTCATAAACTCTATGCTTAAAACTTCATCGAAAAAAATCGTCCTTCTGTTTATAAAATCAATTAATATTTCATTCATATCAGCCATGCAGACTCCATGGACTGAATTATTTTGTGTTAAAGAAATACAGTAATTCTAATACAACTCATTTTACATATTTTGCTGTTTACATTTTACATAGGTGAAAAATAGGCTTAGTTGTAGAAATAATCAAATTTGAATGAGAATTTAAACTCAAATATATTGTCATTGTGTTGTTTTAGTATGTAGATGCACATAATTTAAGCAAAAATAAAGTAGTTTTAGGACGGATACAACTCTCAATATGAATTAAAAAGAACTTTAAAAAATCACGATTTTGAAACAAGATGGATGCCATATATCATTTTGAAGTGGGTCATGTGATCGTTTCATATCATGGTCACGTGATCGTTTCATATAAGAGGTGTAATTATTATTTTAATTTTTATTTAAAAAACTACTGAATATATTTCGCTGAATTTTTTTTTATATATTTTATGGAACAATTTGAATAATACCTAAAATTTTCGAAACAATTATGTATGCTTCTAAAGTTCATGTAATTTAATTTCTAATGATAAATTATGTATGAAATGATTAGTCGTTTATCATTATTGCAAGTGTTAATATTTTAATATTTTTCAAAAATTCATTTAAAAATTGAGGGGGATGGGGATCTTCTGAACATTGGATTGAGTTTAAAATTATTAAGGGTTCCAGTATTCACTGATTGTAATAATCGTATCAAATTATGTTCTAAACGTTTCATACATTCATGGAATATCGTTTCCACTGACTCATGGACACACACACACACACATACACATGCACACTAATACATATATGCTCTAACATACACACACTAACATACATACATACATACACGGACATAACTTCAAAAGCGTTCGAATGCTTAAGACAAACTCTTCTGTCGAAAAATTGAATTTGAATATTCGACCCCGACACTATACTTTCCTTATACATTATACCCTGTATGTAGGGAAATTAAAAGCCTTTAACATTAAATATGCTTCAAATATCAAAAGAGTTAATAACTTTTAAGCATTTTTAAACTAGAAAGTGGGAAATCTTTGAATTTATGACGAATCTTTCTCGAGATATTACAGTTATTATTTTATTTTTCTAGCGGGAGGATAATATCTCTTGTAAAAAAGATTAAGTGACTTGCTGGAAATATGACATACAGGGTAAACCCCGGGTTAGATAGCCATACGGGTTATATGGCCAATTGTTGTCATTTGTTTAGTAACCGGTAGCTGGCAACGCTAACCACACAGTTATGACTCAGGTACTCGAGAAGAAGTTTCTTGTTGTTGGGCGCTAAAAAAAGAGCGGCATTGTAAGTATATAACGTTTTATTATGTTTCCATCCCTTCAAAAATTTTCTCCGTTCAGTAAGCTGCCTCGTGATTATGAATTATTTCTCAGTTAAAATCTTGCAATTGAGCTTAAACGAGGAACTAAACATTGTATTTGTATGCCTAACCTCGATGCGTTTCATTGACATCACGTTTGCCAGATAAGCGTTATGTCCATCTATCCCGTTTGTTAAGAATAGATGGCCTACACTTTTCAAGGTTTGGCCAATCTACCTGATAGATTATTTCAGCATGTATGTTAAGCAACTTCTCGCTTTATTTTCAGATGCCAAATATATATGTTAAGAAACGGGGTAGAAACCGTGGGGAGTGGACACAAGATGATTTGCGTAAGGTAATTAAAGCAATACGTAATGGTATGTCAGTCCGACAAGTTTCTATTGAATTTTGTGTGCCGAGAAAAACACTGGAGAGGAGATGAAAAACTGGAAATATAGTCAAAGGCTCGATGAGCTGAGTGCATTTCGCTGATTCTAGGTCTACTCAGAAATATTCTGAACCAGAGCCCAGCACTTCCAAGCAGTGTGGGACAAATGAGCGCTCCCTCTCAAAATTGTTGACCGATATTGCACCTGCTCCACTAAATAGCAAAACTCGCACCACATTGAAACGTCAGAAACGCCATGCTACTATTCTAAAGCCCAAAAGTATAGATAAAGCAAAGCAGAAAACAAAAATTTAGAACTTTTGGACTCTGTCTAGGAAAAATTAAAATAAGAAGAAACGCTGTCTTAAAACTTTATTCAGCAGCAGCTCTAAAAAAAAATCGAGATTCAGTATGAATCCAGTAGCATATCCAGTGATGACTTTAAGCACTCTAACGATTGTGTAGGATGCGGAGAAGATTATAATAGAACAAAGAATAAAGTTGACTGGATTGTGTTCATTGCCACCCATGGCTGCACAAAACATTCTCATGATTTATCGATGTATGCCAGTGGTATTATATATTATATAATAAAAGAAGTGGCATTTTTAAAAAATTCCAGTAATGTTTTTATTTTAGTTAATATTTTTAAAAGTAATAATCTCATGTATTTTTGTAACAGTATCCGTAGTATTTTGTTCTTGGATTAAAATCTTGTTTTCAAATTAAATGCGATTACTTTCTTAAGCTTAACTCGCACATACTGTTTACCATTAAAATAGACATGGTCAACTCACGATCATAGGGCCATCTAACCGGGACTCCAAGAGATAGATGGAAAACAACATAATCTTAAGATGTCGAAATTTTTGACTTTCTATTAATTGTTTTTCACAAGAGTCCATAGAAATATAAAACATCAAACTCTACTGAGTGTTTTAAAGTTTTTGTGATTGCGCATTTTAAGGGGACGGTGGACGTTGAAATGAGCAAAAATCAACTAAAAAAAGTTTTTAATATATAACATTATTTTACACATTTAACATTTGCTTAAGGGTGGGACAGCGTCAATCTCAAAGGAAGAACCTCCCAAAAAGACAGATATTTGACATGTCAAATGTTTGGTATGTCAAATAATCTGTCTTTTTAGGAGGTTCTTTGTTTGGGATTGACGCTGGTGCAATGTTTCTGTCGGCGATTTCCATGGGCGCCAATGCCTGCAAAGGGGAATCGAACTGTTTGGGATAGGGTATGTCAAATATCTGTCGTTTTGGGAGGTTCTTCGTTTGGGATTGAAGCTGTTCCACCTGTAAGCAAAAGGTTGAATGCATTTTTTTTTCGAAACGAAATTTTCAAAGGTTTTACATTTTTAAAATGCTCCATGCGTCTTAATTTTTGTCTGAGATGCATGAAATTTATCAGGAAGACACCTTTCATACTTTTTAATGAAACTAGGTATGCATTTTATAATTGAATTTTATTAAGATAATTAAAAGTGAATAAGAACCTAATTAAATGCTGAAAATTAAGTTTTAATGCAGAAAAATATTTAAAAAAAAAAACTTTAAGGGATTTAAAAATGAATACCTAGATTTGTTCATAATATGTTTTTGAGTGATCATAATGTAAAATGAATCAAAAACGTGAACAAATGGCACGCAAGGAGCATTTTCAAATTTTTGTTAAAAAAAAATTAAATAAAAAAAAAATACAAAATTATAACAAAATTGAAAAAAAGTTAATGGTATCATATATAGCAATGTTAAGAGGAATATTTATACAAATTTTCATGTTTCTAAGTCAATAAATAAATAAAAATTTTCAACGTTCACCATCCCCTGAATAATACATGCCCGTAATCTTCAATTTAAAAAACTATGACCACCTAACCCGGGTTTACCCTATAAATCATATAATTATGTTTGGGTTACTTAGTAGTAATACAAAAAAATCTGATGTGAGCAGCACATGACCTTCCTTATATAATGCAATGAATTTACTACTTTTACAGTGAAAAAAAAGGAGATTATTTTTATAGTAGATATTTATATTCTTTCCAAGATATTGAATTTTCGTCAATGAGTCGTCATTTTCATTGATTTAGCGTCATTTTTATCCATTTGGCGAGTTTTTCGTTAATTTAGCAGCATTTAAAAAGTCGCCAAGTTGGCGACATTCCAACAAATTTGTCGCCAAAGTCTCGCCAAGCGCTATGGACGGAGAAATAAGTTATTCTTACCGCAGATAAATGACTATTGGCGTTCAAATAAAAAAGTATTACTCAAAATATCTTTTTTCATGAATGGAACGAGCTAGATCCACGAGAATGATGTCACCAAATTTATCGCATGGTATTACATATGAAAAGTGAACATGTTTCTCGATAGGAAATATTTTTTGTTATTTTATATGATGTTTTGATAATTTTTTTTTTAAAGTGTGCAATATCTGGAGAACTGTTCATGTTACAGTTCTAAAATTTATGTTAATCGTTTCTAATGAAGAATTACATAAGAAATGTCTATTTGCGTAACTTTATTAGCGGTTTTGATTTTTTGACGATTTTTTCAAAATTTCACTCAAAAATTTAGGGGTTCTGAACATTCGATTGCGTATAAAAACAATGAGCTTCCAGTGTTTACGGATTGTGATTTCTGTACCAAATTTCGTTCGAATCGGTCCATTCGTTCGTCAGTTATCGTCTCCACAGACTCACTAACACACACACAAATACACACATACTTTCACACACATACTTTCACACACACACACACACTTTCACACACACACACACACACTTTCACACACACACACACACACATACTTTCACACACACACATACACACATACATATTCACAGAGACATCACTTCAAAAATGTTTAATTCGTGATCAGGGATGCTTGAAACGTGCTCTCACGTCGAAAACTCGAATTCGAATTTTTGACCCCGTCACAATACTTTCCTTATACATTATGTGTATAAGGAAAGTAAAAAATTTAACATGAGAAGATAATTATTACAGAAGATAGAAGTCTGGTAAGCTAATTTAACATTAGGAGCTCAAAATTTTAAGTACTTATAACTGGGAAACGCTTCATCCAAATGGCTTGTAATTTGGCATCATAGGTAAAATACATTTTGTCAGGAGAAACAACGTATTTAAGCTCAGCATACTGCTGTTTTGAGTCCATTTATCTTTTGAATTTCGTGTTTGCTGGTTTTCTTGCACTGACGAAGGGGATTCAGAGTATCTTCGAAACAGATGTATGCTACTTTATTGTGTTATTTATGCTTTCAAGTTTTCATTTGGTATCATAAGTCGAATGTTGCTCTAGATTCGAAATATTTTATAAAAACTATGTGTTGTCATTGGACATTTCAAAGTTTGTGCGCGTTTTAATTTGAAGACGGCCCCTTACACAAATTTTATGCAAAATAATTTGTCTCTAATGACTCTAATAATCCCTCTAATGAATGTGTAGGATGTGGAGAAGATTATAATAGCATAAGATTAAATTAGATTATAATAGTAAGATTAAAGTTGACTAGATTAAGTGTTTTCGTTGCCATTTCTGGTTGCACGAAATATCCTCATCATTTATCGATGTATGGCAGTCCTGTAGTATTATTATATCAAAAGAGAAGCGACATTTTAAAAATTTTCCAGTAATGCTTTTATTTTAGTTAATATTTTTGGAAGCAATCATTTCATTTATTTTTGTAGCACATTATCTGTAGCACATTATCTGTATTATCTGTAGGATTTTGTTCTTGAATTAAAATCTTTTTTTCAAATTAAATGCGAATATTTCCTTAAGCTTAACTCTCATATATTTATCATTAAAATAAATATGACCAACTTACCCACAATCTTATGGCCATCTAACCCGGACTCCAATAACATAGCCAACAACGTAGTTTTAAGTTTTCGGAATATTTGAATTTCTAGCAATTGTTTTTCACAAAAGTTCATATAAATATAAAACATTAAACTCTACTGAGTGTGTTAACATTTTTGTTATCATGCATTTCAATAATACATGCCCGTAATCTTCATTTTGAAAAACTATGGCCATCTAACCCGGATTTACCTTATATATTATGTGGTAATGACAATGTTCCTATAGATCTTCTACAAGATAGTGTACAGAGAAAATCTCTAACTTTGGTGATTCTTTTCCTGCAATATTAATATTTGTTAATCTGTAGCGAAAGTCATATATAGCATACATCAGATTTTTTAAACAATACTTTATACCATTCTTCACTGTCAAAGTTGTTTGACCTCTTAACCCATTTTTTTAAATGTCAATTTAATGTTTAACTAGCACTGACCTTCATAATACCATTTCCAAATGTTTGTTTACAAAATTTAGTGTATGTTTAGTAAGTCTATTTGTGTCGTTGCTATGCTTAATCCATTAGGACTGCAGAATCCTGTTACATATTTATTGAACTGATTATCGTCATGAATTATGGTTACTGTACTCTTATTTGTCTCCATTGTATGACATTCCGGGACATCGGAAAGAATAATGTGTAAAGAATAATTTATGTACATAAGTTAACGTCGAATTTAAAATAAAATGCAGAAATTGCTGCATAAATAGTAGATAAAAAGTAATAAAATAGTAAAAAACACAGCATAAAGCAAATTGGTAACGACATCAACTGGGTTCGAAGACGAATAGTAGCCTTATTCATCAGGATGTGAAATGTACCAACTACACCAACAAAGGGAAGCATGCATCTGTCACTAAATAGTCGCATCACGTGATACAGGAAGTAAATCTTTGCCAAAAAAGAAAAGATTAAAAGGAAAAACAATAACAGGAATGAAAAAGAGCGGCAAACTGATTCAAAACTATAAAATTAAGTGATCTATGTTAAAATAAAGTTGAAAGACAAACTACATGAGCAACATCATCCAAATAAAATTGATCAAAATTAAATTTAAATTTTTAGGTAAAAAAAGTGCATTATCTCGAGAATGACGCTCTGCAATTACTGCCATTATATTTTAAATAAAAATACCAAATGACTTTTTCTGTACAAAAATAATATTTTTTTTTAATAAACTTTTTTTTCGATTTTCGAAATGTCGTTTTCAATAAATTGAGTATCTTTCCCTTGTCTGAGTTCTATGAAATTTTATAGGTAATCATCGATTGAAGTAATTGTACTAATCGCTTATTCATGGTTCTTAAATTTTTAAAGAGATATCGTGTTCACAGACTCACAGTTCCCCAAGTTGTCCCATAAGTACATCGATATAATTGAAAATATGATCGATTCGTTTCATGGATATTCAAAACCCATAAGGTTAAGAAATTATAAAAGTTGGATTTATGATCATTGCTCAATACTTTCCCTTTCAATATACTATGTATTGTAGGAACTGTAAAAAAATAAAAGTATATTAGAGGGAAAATATCTGGAATGTATAACATCGGCAAACCGGTTTCCACGCTTGTTTGCGTTTAACAGCATCTCAGAGTCGTTAATTTTCCTGCATGAAAGTAAATTAATCTCTTTGTTTTAGTATTGCTTTTCTTGTTAGTTTAGTTATCAATCATTCGTTGAAGAGAGCTAAAAAGCGCAAAACCGGTCCAACAATGCTGCTCACTGCACTGGGAGCATGATTCCAAGCTTTAGAAACATCTGGCTCTTATTGTTATATGACTCGAATCGTTCATGGAAAGATGTTTACACATCAAAATATATGCACGATAAATATACAAGATATAGGTAAACAAGGACATATAACCGTCCACCTAGTTTGCTTTTGACCTCCAAACCACACAACCTTCATAACCCTATAGCGCACTTCAACCTATAAAAAAAAACCGTCTGCACTGCACAGACTCTGCGTTACACTGCCTGTAACCCAGTGACCTTTCTGATAGTTAGTGCCTGCTCGGGGCCTTGTGACGTCACCAAACGCTCCTAATCGATCCGGCTACGGGCAGAGAGAGAAAAAGATTCTCGCATCTTAGGGGTTAACAGCAGTGGAATGTCGCCAAGTTGGCAAGGAATGGGAGAGAAATGAAGGTCGTTCATTCAAGACGGTAACGAACGCTAACAATGCCAAGTTCTGACCCTGCTGAGGACGAGTTAAATTTTATGGTTGAGCGCTGATTGCAGAGTTAAGACATGTTATTTGAAATGTAATTTAAATCGGAATTTTACGGGACAGGTGTGATAGTTTTTTGTGTGTTTGTGGAGCAAGGAACAATATACATTCTTTGTATTTACTTGAGGGCAGAAATGTGAAAATCTTAGAGATGATTTTCAAACTTCTGCTATCAAGAAAGTAAAAAGAATTTGTATTTTCAAAGCAGCGGTTATATTCATTATAAGGTTTAAAAACAATATGGCTATGGAAGGGATATTTATATTTTATGCTATGGAAGGGATATTTATGTTTTTTTATTAAACTGAACAGAAACTTTTTGGAATTCCAGTATAATTTAAGAGTGCGTACATACATTTCGTACTCTCAAGGAAAGTTTTCTGGCTCTCTGATTGTGTATGTATGGGTGTATGCCTATCAAAGTGTGGCCGCGATGACCCAAGAACAAAGGGACGTACCTTTATAACAATTTATATGTAAATACGTTATGAAGAAAAAAACTAAGAAATTATAGGATTGTTTATATCTTGTTTATTAGAACTCAAATTATTAGGATTTTACAGTATGATTTCCTACAGAAAAGAAAGATTGAGTAATTGTGGTATCATAAGAGCTACCGAAAAATGATGGTTTGAACCAGTGTTTCTTTCAGGCATACATTTGGAGGGGGTAAAAACCTTGAAAACAAGCATTTGATCCCCACACCCCACAGACATTTTATGCTACTAAGCCAAATGTTAATAAATTTAGAATTCATATTAATAAATTCAGAATTTATAATAATAAATTCAGAATTTATAATAATAAATTCAGAAATTCACAACATAATTTTTGTGGAAAATTTGTAAGTTAAACTACACATTTGAATCTAGTTTCTACCTATGCGGCATCAGTTGGAATATATAGATCGATATATATTTCTAATTTGTGATTTACAATTTCAAAAAATAGGATTTTGTGTCTGTATTTAAATTCACGATATTTTGAAATCTACCCCTCGTTTAGATGAAATGTTTAAATAGGTAATTACTATATATACAGTAATAACTTCGATATATATATATAAATCTAGTAATTAAAAGTTATATTGTAAAACTTGCCTCTCTAAGGTTCTATTTGCTCCCTTCGCACGTAAAGTTCTGAAAGAAAGATCGCTTTGAAGAACTCTGCGTAGAAAATGGTATTAAAATAGTTTAAATTATCACAATGCATGTATGTATGTATGCATGTTTGTATGTATGTTTCTGAGGTATGAACAATATAGTTTGAAATAGAGTACACTGAAATCTCATGTTGTTGTTGAAACCCAGACCGTCCGACCTACCAGAAAGGTGTAAGGTAACTGTTTGGACGGTCGGGAAGTGCCACCCAATTTAGACCGGAACCCAGTGGGGGAGGCATCCACAGGAACCGTACCCTCCTTCCCCTACCACCAACCTCTCGAAAGGACTTTCGGACCCACATGTTTAACGTGATCGTACTCCGCATGAACACGGCGGCAGTTTTGGCAGTGGCTGGAATCGAACCCGGGCCTACCGAGTGCAACTCCAGCGCGCTAACCAATGGGCTACCGCGCCCCACTGAAATCTCATGTGTAGAACCATTGTGAATAAAAACTTGAGCTACATATTTACTTATAATAATACTTTTTATTAAATATTTAGTTAATTTTTATTAAAATTTTAATTTAGGGAATTAAAATTAACATTTTTTAAAATTAAAATTTCCGTAGTTTATATGATTAAAATACAAAACATTTTATAATTAAGATTTTCGTAGCTTTCTGACTATGGCTTAAATTCCTTCTGCGTTTATATTTTGAACAATGCATATTTTTTGTTAAAAAGAGAAAAATGGCAGCCTGAACTACGTTATATTTGTAAATAATACTAAAATAGGTATGTACTGACACAAATATGACAAATTCTTAAGAATGCACTAATTTCAATGACCTATAGAAACACACGAAAAAATGAATATTCAGTTAATGTAGTTTTAATTTTCAAAATGATACAGGTAAATGGAAATTCTAAAGATATTTTTCCTTTATTCTGATACTACTTATTATACAGTTGGATCTAAACAGTATTCAGTATAAATGTATTAAATATTTGAATGCAGTACCACAGAGCAAGCAAAGTTAGCAGGTCACTTGATTCAATATTCAAATATTTAAACAGTACCCTTCCTGCCCAGAAATCTTGTGTGGTTTTCAGTCTTCACATGACCAAAGTTCACATTTTCCACTGTCTTCCAATTTCTTCAAGATATATTTTTATATGTCTCTCATTTCAGAGGCACTGAGTAAAATTTCGTATATTTAAGGGCTTTGGAAGAGGAGAGTTTGAAATGTTCTTTAAAACGTATTTATTTCAGAGTTTCCTTACCATTTAATGCTCGCTCTACAGTACTGATTGCGAACAAAAACCTATTTGTTAAAATTTATAGAATTTGGAATCAATAATTTAAAAACGAGTACTTATATCGCTCTGAAATTGTATGTGTAGCAATATTATGTACAAAAAATATAACTAGACGTATTATTTTGGAATTGGCTTGAGAAGGACATGAACTATTTTTAATTTAAGATTTTCATTTTATTATTATGGTGGGAGATGTAGCCCACCATAGTATTGCGTATTTGCCTAGTGCAACTATCTCGTAGAATGGCTTCTAAGAAAAGACAACAGTTACTAACTTAGCCATTTAATAAGAAGTAACTTCAACTCAACAAAATAAATTTATATTAAGATAATGCATGCATGGCCTTAAGTGCCGAGATTACCATGGGACATAGAGCTTATCTGACCAGCAGCTTAAATGCATTCATAACTAGCGAGTATCTCGAAAGTTGCAACTTAAAGTTCCAAACTTGGAACTGAAGTCGTGGTGATTGCAGAACATTAAATCCTTTGCTACAGATATGCACATTAACTGCTTTGACTGGTTAAGCCGGTAAACTGTGTAGTCACGCAGTAAAGGAAACACCACATTATTACCCATTGAGAAGCATAATTATTCCTGAAGCAATGGTAAGAGTAATAATGATGCAGGAAACGAGTAATATGGATTTCGTTTCGTTGTGCAAGTAATCGCCATTACAAAATCTGATGTGGAAGGCACATGACTTTCCCTACATAAGCTTCTCCAGAACGAAAACTTACTTCTTTGAGAACGAAAAATTGGTGTACACCTTATACTATTTTTGACACTGGCTGAACGCATCACGTAAATTGAAATTTGGAGCTTTTGGTAAGTTATGAGTCTAAACAGAATAACTCATTTATGCCCACCTGCAAAATCCTCATCAGAATGCAATTGGTATTTAATTAATATCTCGTGAAATAAATGACTATTGGTGAATTCTTTGGCGTCAAAATCCAAAATTATTACAAAAAGTATCTTTTCTTATAAATGGAATGAACTAGATACAAAATAATAATATTAGGAGATTTGTCGTATAATATTACACATGAAAAGTAAATATATTAGATGACATTTATTACTTTTATAATTTTATGTAATTTTTTGATAAATTTATTTAGAAAGCTTTTAATATCTTGAAAACAGTTGATGATAGCGTTCTAAAGTTTGCGTCATTTGCTTTGAAATAAAAAATTACGTGGGAAATTTTTGTTTTATTTAATATTATTAAAGATTCTAATCTGTTACAAATATTCCTTCGAAAATCGATTCCTTCGAACCTTTTAATTATTTTAATTCGTTTAAAATTTCGGGGAGGGGTGTCTTTCGGACATTAGGTAACACTTTAAAATCAATAGAGTTCTAGTATTCATTTATTATAATAATTGTATTTAATTATAATTATGTTTGAAATTTTTAATCGTTCGTGATGTATCGTGGCTAAAGACACACGGATACACCCCTAACATATATATATACACACACACAGACATCACCTCAAAAACGTTTAATTCGTGTTCTAGGATGCTTAGAATATACTCTTCCGTCGAAAACTCGAATTTGAATTTTCGATCTCATCACAATACATTTTCTACATATTGTATTATAGTACAATGTATAGGAAGTATGTAGGGAAAGTAATAGTATTCATGAATGTAAATATTAATGGAATTTAACAGCTGCAACGGCATGGCTCGCGCGTTGTTAGCTCACAAGAGTTTAAGAACTCAGGGTTATATTAAAGAAACATTTATAAGAGTAACTTGCAAATAAATATTCATAAAAGGATATATTTACTTTGACTCAAATACTGATTATGATATGAATGTATGTAAAAATATCGAATATTAATTTATAAGAAAGCCAAGCGGAAACTTACTTACCTTAGGTGTAAATCTCTATTTCGGTCACACTGGTGATGCCCAACCTTTGTGGATTTTCTTTTACCCAACCTCGAGATTTGCTTTTGATATGCACTTAAGCTAAAGTTCGACTTATATCTATAGCTAATATAATTTATCATCAGGGGTGTATTTAAGGGACGTGTGATGGGGGTTTTCAATCTCTTCCTGCGAACCGATAAATAAAAAAAAATCTAAATGAAACTGTATATTTTTGTTTTTTGTTATTTAGACGAAAATATCCCTGAAACCCTTACCAAATGTATATTCTAAAAACGATACTAATATCTTATAATTTAAAGAGACAGAGAGAGCTCATACTGTTTCTATAATTTATAATGTTGCACTGATAGATAGTGTAAAGTTTCACAGAAATTTAAAATTATGCTATAAATATCTACCACTCTTTTGATGAAATAAATTTATTTAATTTTACACATTCTTTACTTATACATATTTGCTAAAAAAAGATCAATGCTATTCGAGATGGGGATGTGAGGGTTCACCCTCAGATGCCTCGAAAAACAAACGCCTTGGATCCTTGGTATTAACTCCGACCTTGAAAACTCTTCCAGGTAATTATTTTTAAAATCTCTATAGTAATTATCGTTTTGCACAATGGGAAAAATAAAATTATTATTTAATTTTAAATGCAAATCTGTTCTGGTTAAATAATGTCAAGTATACAAATAATGGCACATATCGGAGGTTAAACAATAAAAGCTAGGAACTCCTCAAGTAAAATCCCACTCATTTTACAAACGTAAAAATTTTCTGCTCAAATGGTGTCATATTTACAAATATTGACACATACCTGAGGTCCTGGGAACACCGCGTGTTGTTGGCTCTTTTCAGGCGCGGCAGCCCTGTGGTTAGCGCGCGATTCTCGCCGCTGCCAGAACTGCCGCCGTGTTCATGCGGAGTACGATCACGTTAAACATGTGGGTCCGTAAGTCCTTCCGAGAGGTTGGTGGTAGGGGAAGGAGGGTACGGTCCCTGTGGATGCCTCCCCCACTGGGTTCCGGTCTAAATTGGGTGGCACTTCCCGGCCGTCCAAACAGTTACCTTACACCTTTCTGGTAGGTCGGACGGTCTGGGTCTCAACAACAACAACATACCTGAGGTCAAATCTTTGGAAGCTAGGAACTCTTCTCAAGTCAAATCGCTATTCGCATTTTATAAATGTCTGGCCCATATCGGAGGGTAAAGCATTAATAAAGTAAGCATTAAAGTATTAAACACTAAAGCCCAACAGGATCCTTTCTAATTATCTTTTAATTATTTATGTGAATTACAACAATTAAAATGAAAAGTTAATTCTATAACTTTCAATCCTTCCTTGAAGAAAGAAGTCATATATTAATTAGGTGACTACAACTGTTTAGAGGGCGTTTTAAGCCCCTTTCTCAGGCCAAAAGAACAGTGTGTGCTCTTCGCAACCATCTAAAATGAACTGCCAGTTCGTTCCTTTGGTTGTTTAGAGTGTTATTAGTGGTTGTTTAACGTATTTATTGTGATAGAACCATTTAACCTCGCTCGTTTATATAATGGGGGGGGTTTGTGGTAAAATTTAGTTTTCGTTCCCGTAAAGCGCAATTCACAACTCCAACTGGTAGATCACGATCGACGTGTTGAGTCTCATTACCTTAAACTATTTATTTAAATTAAGTCCTTCCATTTTAAACGTTTTTGGCCTACAAATCAGTTGACCCTCATGACCAATACTCCAGAATTACTTTTAAAAAAATGGTCTGCAGTTAACAGACGCAGTGTTACACTTCTTCTAACCCACTTACCTTTTTGATAGTTATCACGCGGGCCTTGTGACGTCACCATCCGAGGACACACCCCTCTCCCCCCATCGATCCTGCTACCAGCAGACGTAAAAAAAGAATCTCGTATCTCCGGGGTTAACAACAACAGTGGAATCTCGCCAATTTGGCAAACACTGGGATACTAAATAAATATTTTCAAGATTTAATTTTTCGGCTAATATTTCATAGAATTTGAATTTAAGTCAGAATATCTGGAATTATTCATCTTTTTGTTTGTCTGTGAACAAACACCCCATTGAATTTTGCTTTCATTTGATACGATAATTGTGATAAATCTAACTTAACAGGAGGCAAAGGAAAAACTGGAGGAAGTAAAGAAAAAACGTATAGGTAACTTATAGCTCACGAATTAAATTTGGTCCTTAGAACCATTTTTGTGGCCCGCTAAACGTTCTTGAATATTTCACTGATTGTATCAATTTTAAGATTAAAGTAATTTATTAATTATTTACATTTTATAATTTGTTTTAATTTTTAACTTTAATGTTTATGGATTCAAATTTTATATTATTAATTAAAGCATTTATGGTTTATACGACCATAAAATAAAACAAATCTGGATCTATTAAAGTGAACGGAATCATCAATTTTAATCATTAACCTGAGAGTCACTGCAAAGTCTAGACATCATTTAAGTGTGTATGTAAAAATATGGGTTACATTACATGTATTGTGTATATTTCATACGGTAGGAAATCAAAATCTTTAATGAAATTTATACTGTTTGTGGTTCAACGAACGCAGTAGCGTCACCAAAATGTTTTTTATTGTGTGTGTGGTGGTGGTGGTGGTGTGTGTGTGTGTGGTAGGGGTGGTGGTGTCGAAACCAAATATTTTATTTTTTATTTCTCCACATATCATGTCTTCGAAATTTAATGGGTTCCTGGGGTGCGGTATGACCCTTGGTGACACTACTGAACATACGTTACAAAAATAAAAGCATATAAAAAAAACCCCATCAATTATATTCGTTATATCATCGTATATATCAGAAAAAATCCTTACATTAGAACAAAGTATTGAGAATTGATCGTAACCTTCCGCATATTTCTTGAAATCAATAATTTCATTAACGAGTGTTCGTCTTATGAGCGTTCGTTAAATAGAGGCTATAGTGTATATAAATTTTAATTATCATGTATAAAAATAAGGACCTCTATAGAATGAAATTATTTCATTAAGAATTTTAGATGAACAAATTATGTCATTAGTGATTCTATAGGATCAATTTATGTAAGTCCATAGTTTCTTTAAGATCAAATTGTACCATTAGGATTTCCGTAGGATCAACTTATGCCATTTGGACTTCAATGGATCAAATTATGCTATTAGGACTTTTAAATCAAACTTTAGGATCAAATTATGCTATTAGGACTATAAACTTAATTATAGGCTACTGAGTCATAAAAGTTGCCCATGCATGAATTAAACAAGCTGTTCTAAACCTACCTACCCCCTGACTGCTTATTTTTTTTTCAATTGTATCCCCTGACTACTTATTTTTTTCTATTGTTTACCCTGACTACTTATTTTTTTCTAACTACTTATTTTTTTTCTTTTATTTTTTGTATCCCCTGACTTCCAATTCCATTCTACTCTCAATTCCACCCTCTAATTGTCCATAATTCAATTCCACTCTCTAATTGTCCAATTTTCAATTCCACTCTCTAATTGTCCATAATTTTCAGGTGCATCGCCTCCAATATTTTGCAATTAAAGTAATGTTGTACGGTTAGAAAAATACAGCCATAAATAATCAGCAGTACCACCTCCCTCTTCCGTATAATATGTTACTCTAAATCAAATTCAGTGTTTGCAGTACTCATGGACATGAAATCAAATATCCGTCAACTTAATGAAATCGCTAGCTTCCTGTGTTATCAGAGCTATTTCCGCTTTAATCAGAAAGGTGGCACGCACCTCAGAACTAAAAGGAAGTCTGCCGATGAATGACTGTCGTAGATGAATAAGAAAGCAAAAGGAAGAAGATAAAAATCGGATATTTGATATTTAGTTTGTTACAGTTTCCAGATATCGACATAAGTTTCCTTTGTATTGGTAGCAAGAATTTTACCATACTATTGTCTTGTTGGAAAATTTCGTCTTGAAACATTTATTTAATTTTCAAGATCTGCTATAGATAATGCTTGGATATGGTGTAGATTAAGCATCAAATTCTGGAAGGGATGAGTGGATTATTAGGGATTCACTTTTGGGTTCTTTTTCATTTTCGACTCAAAAATTTTACTTGAAACATTTATTTTCCAAGATTGACAATAGATAGAGTTTAGATGTGGTATAGGTTAAGCATCAAATTCTGGAGGGGGGGATTTTTAGAGATTTCTACTTTTGGTTCTTTTTCCATTTTCGATTAAAAAATTTTACTTGAAAAATTTATTTCTCAAGATTAACTATATATATATAGTTTGGGTGATAATTGATATATATTCAGCATCAAATTCTGGGAGAGGTATAATGGTTCACAAAGCATTTTCACTTCAGGTTTCTTTTCCCCTTTTGGTTAAAAAATTTTCCCCGAACATTAATTTCTCAGGAATGGATAGATACAGATAGGGCTTACAGATAGGGCTTAGATAATGCTTGATATCGATTCAGTATTAAATTCCGGAGAGCGTTAATGAACTCACTAAGGATTTCCATTCGGCCGATGTCACTTCCGAATCAAAAATTTACATTTTCCTTGAAAGATTTATTTCCTGGACTCTGCTATAGATATAAGTTAGAGGATGTCTGATATGGATTCAGCATAAAATTAAGGAGGAGATGGAGGATTTACTTTTAGTTATTTTCCAATTCCGATCTAATTTTTTTTTTTGAAATGTTTGTTCCTCGAGTTAGCTATAGGCAAAGCTTAGATAATGACTGATATGGAATCAATTCTGGAGGGGATTGGGTGGTTCACTAAAGATTTCCTCTTTCAGACTTTTCTTCACTTCCGGTTCAAGAAACTTCCTTGGAATATCGATTTCTGAGGATTGGTTATAGATAGAGCTTACATGGTGATGGCTTAAGATTCAGTGTCGAATTAAAGCTGGGGGTTGGGGGTTCAGTAAGGATTTCCATTTCCTGTTTTTAAGATGACACATCCGGTTTTTCCGAAAATTCGGGTGACTGTATGAAATTAAGTATACAAAAGATAATAATAATTCTTAATGTTAGTGTCAGAAATAAAGTGTATACATCATTTGCCACCATACGTATGAAGACTCCTACATAAATTTCTTGTTACAATCTTTTAAATAAAAATTAATGTATTAGAATTTTAAATTAGACTTTCGCTATAATTCTCCGAACTAATCTGATAACTATTTGCTATTAAGTTCATAATTTACGAAAATTACTGAAATTTAGCCGTTTAACACCTAAGCTGCTATACTTGCGACAAAGGTGACTGTAGAAAGGTATAGGGAAAACTGCAAACCTCAACCAAGTTGTATAGTTCATCTATTAAACACTAATAATAAGTAAAATTTAAAATGTTTCTTTTAAAACCAATGGTTTCAGTTTAAATCATCCGATCCTTACAATTAAAACTAAAAATGATATTCATGTCTTTTCATCTTACAAAATCTGATATAGGCAACACATCCTTTTCTTATATAGTGCAATGACTTTAACAGTAAAAACAATTGGTTATTCTTATAGTAGATACATTCTTTCCAAGATATTGAATTTTCGTCAATTAGTCGTCATTTTCATTGATTTAGCCTCATTTATATCAATTTGGCGAGTTTTTCGTTAATTTAGCAACATTTAAACAAGTCGCCAAGTTGGCGATATTTCACCAAATTCGTCGCCAAAATCTCGCCAAGCATTATGAATGAAGAAATAAGTTATTCTTACAGCAGATAAATGACTATTGGCGTTCAAATACAAAAGTATTACTCAAAGTATCTTTTTTATGAATGGAACGAGCTAGATCCACGAGAATGATGTTACCCCAAATCTATCGCATGATATTACATATAAAAAAGGAACATGTTTCTTAATCGGTATAGTACTTTTTTTTATTTTACATGATTTTTGATATTTTTTTTTTAAATGTGCAACATCTCGAGAACGATTCATTCTAGCGTTCTAAAATTTATGTCAATCGTTTTCTAATGAAAAATTACATAAGCAAAGTCTATTTGCGTAACTTTATTAAAGGTTTTGATTTTTTAATTATTTTTTCAAAATTTCACTCGAAAATTTAGGGGGGTTCTGAACATTCGATTGCGTATAAAAACAATAGACTTTCAGTATTCACGGATTAGGATTTTCGTACCAAATTTCATTCGATTAGGTTCATTCATTCGTCAGCTATCGCCTCCACAGACTCACTGACATACACACACACACACAGACATCACCTCAAAAATGTTTGATTCGTGATCAGGGATACTTGAAACGTGCTCTTCCGTCGAAAACTCGAATTCGAAGTTTCGATCCCTTCACAATACTTTCCTTATGTATTATGTATATAAGGAAAGTAATAATAAAATAATATATCTCTGTGTATTGCCTATAGGGAAAAATCGGACAACCGAGAAATTCCGTAAAAGGGTATTTGAACTCACAGGACATTTTACCTCGGAAAGTTTTTTCTAACTTCGAATTAGTTTTAAAGTTATTAACTTAAAAGTTGAAATATAGCCAAAATTTCGTCATGTTAAATTCCATTTATTCCAGCAGATGTATTCTGAGCGTAAGAGAACGTTCATCGGTAAATCACACACATTTTTAGACAGGAATTGGGGTTTAAAATGCGGAATTCCAATTTCGGAACTTCAGTGCAAACTTTATACGCACGAGTATATATATCATTATAAGTATTCTGTGAAAAAGTCCCTTTAATCGGATGTAAACATTTGAAGATGGCATTTATGGTTTTAATTCTACAGCTTAAATAATAGTTATTGTTTTCTTTTTCAAAAACAACAATTCAAGATAGTCAATGAACAAACATTGTAGACAACATTGACAGACAACAAACATTCGCAACTCCAACTGGTAGATCACGATTGACATGTTGAGTCTCATTACCTTAAACTATTTATTTAAATTAAGTCCTTTCATTTCAAACGTGTCAGGCGTTTTCAAACGCCTACAAATCAGATGACCTTCATAACCAATACTCCAGAATTAGTTAAAAAAAATGGTCTGCTGTTCACAGACGCAGTGTTACACTTCTTCTAACCCACTTACCTTTTACATAGTTAGCACACGGGTCTTGTGACGTCACCATGTGACGTCACCACCACGGGTCTTGTCCGTCACCCCCTCTCCCCCATCAATCCGGCTACTAACAGACATAAATAAAGAATCTCGTATCTCCGGGGTTAACAACAGCAGTGGAATTTCTCCAATTTGGCAAACATTGGGATGCTAAATAGATATTTCCAAGACTTAATTTTCCGGCTAATATGTCATAGAATTTGAATTTGAAACAGAATATCTGGAATTATTCGTCTTTTTGTTTGTCTGTGAACAACCCCATTGAATTTGCTTTCATTGAGAAATAACAAACATTGACAGACAACAAACATTGCATCTGGCAGGTGCAATGCTTCTGTCGGCGATTTCCACGGACGCCAATGTCTGCAAAGGGGGGTCGAACTGTTTGGGATAGGGTAGGTCAAATACCTGTCTTTTTGGGAGGTTCTTCGTCTGGGTTGGACGCTGTTCCACCCTAAGTAAAAGGTTAAATGCATTATTTTTGAAACGAAATTTCCAAAGGTTTTACATTTTTAAAATGCTCCATGCGTCTTAATTTTTGTTTGAGTTGCATGAAATTTGTTAAGAAGACACCTTTCATACCTTTCATTCTTTTAATGAAACTGGATATGCATTTTATAATTGAACTTTATTAAGGTAATTAAAAGTGAATAATAACCTAATGAAATGATGAAAATTAAGTTTTGATGCAGAAAAATATTTTCAAAAAATGAACTTTCTAAGGGATTTAAAAATGCATACACAAATTTGTTCGTAATGTGTTTTTGAGTGATCATAATGTAAAATTAATCAAAAATGTGAACAAATGGTACGCAAGGAGCATTTTCAAATTTTTGTTAAAAAAAACTAAATTAAAAAAAAATACAAAATTATAACAAAATTGCAAAAAATTGAATGGTATTTTATATAGTAATGTTAAGAAGAATATTTATACAAATTTTCATGTTTCTAAGTCAATAAATAAATAAAAAAAATTTCAACGTCCACCATCCCCTTAAATACGTCGCTGAAGTTATTCTTATCTTTTGCACAAAGTGATTTTGGTTTATTGATTATATAAATATCCCAAATATTGCGTAAAAGCTACATTACAATGATAATCCCCAGAGAATAGAGAAAATTGTTTTATTCTTGATACTACCAATACCTCCTTTGTCCTTGGGTATTTTATATTTTCCTCCAGCATTGTATTTTAAGATTATAATTTTTTATTATATATTTTTATTGTTCAGTATTGAGATGATCAGTTTATTCTATTCAATGGTTGTCTATTTTATTTAGCATTCATTTAACTTTTTACTTTTATTAAAATTATATTTTTAGAGTTATTTAGATTAAGATACGCTTTCAGAGGCTTTGGAAAATTTTCCATTGTAGTCTCAATCAAATTTAAGATTTTTTTTTCCAATCACTGATGTTTCATTAAGAAAATTGCTTTATATAAAGCAAAGCGGGTATTTCCGCAGTCTTGGAGAGCTCTGATGTTCCATTTAATAGAACAATGGGTCGAATTCTACAGATTATTTTTTCTAGAAGGATTTTCAAATTGTGTAATCTGAGTTGATATTAATAACAATACCCTTTCATGCTTTTATAATAAAGTGAAAAACAGTTAATTTATATGTAATTGGATGCACTGAATTCCGAAATATTACTTTAAGTTTTCATAACAAGTGCTGTTTTTATGCATTTTGAGATTTCGTGAATTTTGGAAATTTGGCGGGTTTCTAAAATGAGTTCTAACGTAAATGTTAGCGAAAAGTTATGAATTATTTGCTCTAGAAAAATATGTTTTATTTCCAAATTAATGTTTAAGACTGTGAAAGACAGGGAAGCTAACATTAATAAAGAAATAAGTTGCAATATTTTTTAATTACTTTTTTTTTATTTAATAATAATCGAATTTAGACAGGTAAATAGATCCTAATCAAAATTTTAACCAGTTGGCTCTGTTTCGTGGTTTCTAGAATGAGACTGCAAAGTTTCTGGTTCTTCAGGGACTTCTATAGAAATATTTTTTGCCCTAACCCCATTTTGCATTCCCCAGAAGGAGAAAAGAAAATCTGACTTCGTTATGTTCTGTTCCATAGACGATCGCATATATTTAGCCTTTTAGGTCAACGGAAGAACTGTGGGCTACTGACGTTTACAGAAAACCCAATTTTTTCATCTCTGGGGAAAGGGACAGAAAATTTGATTACTTTAGCTTATGTCACTATTCGATATTATAAATGTGCAAAGATTCAGGTATCTAGGTCAACGTGTGTGTGTGGGGGGGGGGACTTCTGGTGTGCCTGGACTGTCTTTTCAAGCTGTTGTTATATAGAAAGTTTCAGTAGGAGCATGAAATAGTATATACATAAATCAAATGGGGTAGAAGACGCAGTAAACTGAAAGTTTATTAATCACTGTATTACATATAGGTTAACTTTAAAACACTTGAAATATCTTATATGTATATTAATTTTGCTAAAACTACGTGCATTTAGCAAATAAGTTGCCCATTTAACTTTCGATTAATCGCTTGTGCTATGTTAAAGTCAGAACTTTTTCTACATCATTACTTTTGAACTGACAGTTGCCTGTTTTCAGTACTTTAAAATCCCATAGGTCCCGATTTTGCTGCAATTTTGTGTTTATTACAGTTTAGAAGTATTTTGAGTCTGGTTCAATCAGATATGGTCAATGCTTAAAAAGTGAATTAATTGTTGATACGGCAGTGAATAGAAAATCATCTAGATTCTGAGTCTCCATCCTACTTTCTCATACATTTTTAATATTACACCCAAGTGTTTAGTTCGACTTGAATCACAATTACTATCAATGTAATTAGTATTAAGTACCAACGTTATACTTTAAAAATTTATTTCAAAATTTTTTAAAAATAAATAAACCGAGACTGTAAATGAATATTCAAGGTTTAAAAGAAGTACAGTGAACAGCAGTTATAACGCGGATTGTCGGTGATATCAAATCACCAGCATTATAAGGGCAGTCCAGTTATAACCGAAACGTGCTATTTTAATGTTCAACTAGTTTTTATTGTTTAGTCACGCTAGTGTAAAGAGATAGTTGTCTGTTCTTTATGTATGCTTTTATGTTCTACATTTAGTTTTATGTTAAACAAAGACATTCAAAAAATGTAAAAACCATTATTCTATTAGTACACTGTTTTGTCTGGTGAGACTCAGACGGTCCGACCTACCAGAAAGGTGTAAGGTAACTGTTTGGACTGCCGGGAAGAGCCACCCAATTTAGACCGGAACCCAGTTGGGTAGGCATCCACAGTGACCGTAACCTCCTTCCCCTACCACCAACCTCTCGGAAGGATTTACGGACCCACATGTTTAACGTGATCGTACTCCGCGTGAACACGGCGACAGTTTTGGCAGCGGAGGGAATCGAACCTGGGCCTACTGAGTGCAATTCATTAACCACTGGGCTACCGTGCCCTCTACTAGTACACTGTTGAAGACTCAGGCCATCCGACTCACCCTAGGGTACGAGCAACAGGATGAATGACCGGAGTACCAGTACACTGTGAAACATTTATGTACAAGTGCACTGTGAAACATTTAATCAGAAGGGAACTATTTTACCGTGGCGTAGAGGCACATGTGACGCAAGATGTGAAAAGGAAGAAGCAGTCCGCAGTGCAGGATCTTTCCACACAATGCGTGTCAGTGAACTGTAGTCGTTCGCATTGGTCGAAAACGAAAATGGCGTTTGAAGAACAACGTACGAATATCAAATTCTGCTAGCGTTTGGTGCAATCGCCGACAGAAACAGTGCACCTGCCGCAACTACTGCAGCAGGTGCAATGTTTCTGTCGGCAATTTCTCCAAACGCTTGCAGAATTTGATATTCGTACGTTGTTCTTCAAATGCCATTTCCGTTTTCGACGAACACGAACGACTACTGTTCACTGACATGCATTGTCTGGAAAAATCGTGCACTGCGGACCTGCTTCTTCCTTTTCACATCTCGCGTCACATGTGCCTCTATGCCACGGTAAAATAGTTCCCCTCTCCTCCAATCAGTGTTGGAGATATCAGCACAGTCTCCGAACTTATTGATTCTACCTTGTATATATATATATATATATATATATATATATATATATATATATATATATATATATATATATATATATATATATATATATATATAATTACAAAAATAACGCTTCGGCAGACGACAATTAGAATGTTTCATAAATGAAGCTGAAGTTTTCATGAAAGCCTGAAAGTGTGGAGTTTTTTCTCAGTTTGCCGAAATTATTAACAATGAAAAAAATGTGCAAAGGTTGCAGAATGCTTTACAGTGTAGACTATAACTTGGAATATTCCTTAATATACGAACACATACGTGCAATAAATACATTATTACGGTGTATCACTATACGTACAAGCACCGCAATGACTGAAAGCATGAACATGCACTCGCCTCAGTCATTACAGTGTTACGGAAGCAATAAAGTCTGTCTATATTTTGTTCGTAATTTCTCTTTTTGTGGATGCTAATTAGATTAACATTAGTGGCGAAGTAATCATAACTATCACAGCATAGTATCAATACCACTTTAGATATTCATCGGTTGTAGCAATATCGCTCGATTCGACCTCTGAATCTCTTCCAGAATTTTCCACTTAGAAAACCGAAAGAGGAAACAGAAAGAGGCAGAAAGTTGAAAACAGATTCACGACGGAGGAAATGCAGGGAGACATGTTTACACCCACGTTAAATCCGGTTCGCAATATAACCGAGGCCTTATAATCGGAGTTCACTATACTCTAAAAAATATGACGTGATATGGAAAATTATTATCAAAGACCTGTGTTTAGTGGATTAAAATTAATTAAAAGTACCCAAATTTAAGACTACAGATAAAAAACATGTTTTTTTGCAAGTTAATAAGTGATAGTTTAATTGAAAAGGTTTTCTGCCACACTTTTTCAATAGGATTTCGCTGATAGTGTTTCTAATATTCTTATGAATCATAAAATAATGTACGAAAAATATAAATAAAATTGGTAACATCAGATTTTATCTTTCGTAATTATCTATTTCGTAATTATCTTTTCGTATAATCTTTATCTTTCGTATAATATTCGTTGGGAAATTTGCAATGAATGAATAAAATTTTCAATGAATGAAATTGGATCATATATTTCTTACTATAATAATTGGATGATATCATACGAGGAAGTTCATAATTAGAATGAACTATTTTCGAACTTTCTGTTATCGATCATAGAGAAAAAGTATCACAGGAAAAGAGGAATATTGTAGTTCAAAGAAATTTGATTTTAATCTCTGCATTAGCATGATGATTAAAAATATCTTTGTGATTAAGGTGTTATTAAGTTTTTAAAACTAATTTGGAGAGAAGCATATATCGAATAAGTAATCATCTTAATTTGCCTTTGAGCTAAAGAAATCATGTCGAGAACATTTGATTAAAATTAATTTGAGTTAATAATGGTATTTTGAGATTTGATTAAAAAGCTGAATATTTTCTTATTAGGAATTTTTGCATTTATATTAAGTGTGGAATATATGTGCTTTGTTCGATAAAATAAAATAGAAACCAACAGTACTCATGCAGCGATGCTGAGCATTTTAATTGTCTGCTTCATAAAAGTAACTGGTACAAACAGTAGAATTTTATTTATCTATATCCAATAAATTTGCTAAACATGGTTTAAGCAAAGACGTAAAAAGATTTATCTCATCATTTATAAAGAGATATCCTAAATATTCTGTAGATAATTTAGTATTGTCGAGAATTTTTTTTCTACAGTTAAACTAACTTTCATTGCCTTGAAAAAACTTCTTCAGTCAAATATACAGCAATATTTGCTATCATTAATATAAATAGAGTAGTTTAAATTATCAATTTTCTTCATGTACTAAACACTACCATCTAAGATTAAGAATTGTGTTCCATGGAGAATACTGTTATGAAAACATTAAAATTTGAATTCTGATCATAAGGACTACAAAAAATAAATGTTTCTGGTGACCAGTGTTTTTGGCTCTTTATATAATTATGTAACGTAATACGGCCAAAATCCATTGCGATACTTTCAAAATCAGGTTTCCCATAAACATACTAATTTTCCTGTTTTACCATAAAATTTGATTTTATGCTTAATAAATGATTTTTTTTTTAAAAGGAAAATTTTCAGTGAACAATGGGGAAGAAAAGTTTAAACTTGGTAAGTAACAGGGAACACGCTAGAAAAACGGAATTTAGTTAAAAAACAATATATTTTGGGTCAACAGTAAAATAATGTAATATGCTAAACAACGGAGAATATGCTGGTTATGAAAACAGAATTTAGTTTCAAAGTGGAAAATATGCGGTGCATGAACGAATTAAAAAAATCTGATGTGAGTAGCACAGGATGTTCACTACTTAATGCAAGTACTTTTCTTCTGTCAATGCGAAATAATGATGGCAAAATCCACGGTGCAATGATTTAAACGTTGAAAAGTACACTCACATTTGACGATTTTCTGGATGACAACTTATCAATCAAATTATTTTGAGGTATCAAATTAACTTATTTCGGGCAAATGTAACTTGACAATTGGAGATATTGCTATTATCTGATAATCTATACACTCCATTATATAATCCATTAATATACTCCACTATATCAAAAGGGTTGGCAATATTTCGCTAAATTTGTCGCCAAGTGTTACATATTTGATGATACTACTACTGTTCTTTTTCATCTACTTTTTCAGATACATTTATTTGGAAACGTATAAATCTACTGTTAATTAAATGTATTGATACATATAATCAACTGTCTTCTGTCTGTCATGAACAAAATATTTTAATTTTTAAATTATTTAACATAGCAGTTTAAGCGATTTCTGTGTATTTTGTAAATGTTATTTTTTATTCCATGACTGCTTCACTAGACTATACATGGATTTTGAAATCAACGTACCCAAGTTATGCTTCATTCTTGCGTAAGAGTAGCTCATTATGCAAGTGTTTTCAACCCTAAAACCTAATTAAAGTGCAGCAGTAAAAGTTTTAGCTCTAACAATAGACTTTTGGCAGCACTTACGAATGTCGAATTAAATATAAACATTCGGACATTGATCTGAACTTCCGCGTTTTCTTATGCAATCTCTAGTTCAGGTGTTCCCGAAATCTTCATTTTGCACCACACGAAGCTGAAAATGTTCTTCTCCTTGGCACAAAATGGTGGAAATCATTCTGTTTGTGGCACGTTCAACAGTCATTAAATTGAAATCAATTTTCTCTAAACTATATAAAGGATTTCAGAGTCCACTTCAAAGGAAAGAGCTTGCAATATCGTCCCAATAGCTCAGTGGTAGAGCGTCGGCTAGCCAGTTTGGAGATTCAGGGTTCGATTCCCAGTTGGGACAGCAAGGCTCTTTAAAATAGCGTCCGAACGAATCAACCCTGTAGGTTAGTGCAAAGATGTTGGATTACCTACACATTAGAGCTATTTCATTACGAGAAAAGGCATTAAATTTAGTTACCCCCTTTTCACAGTTAAATAACATTATGTCTTCCCAGGCTATCTATTCGAATTGCACTTACGCATAGGCATTACAGAATTAGATGTGAACACGACATACTTCTGTGAATGAAGCAACATCCCACAGTCTGTCGAACTGAGATGTCATTGTAATCTCTCATGGCGGTTAATGTATGCATACAATTTGTGTTAGCACCAATATCTGAGGTGGATTTTGTATTAACGGATCGTTTGTTTACTTGGATAAATGGGTTTAATTTGGCTAATTTTCGTTCAGTAGTTACTCCAAACTAACAATTTTCACTATTCTGATAATGCACCGATTCTGTTCATGCAATATTCTCATAATGGTTTAATAATGCACGTCTGATAACTCTATAGTAAGCAAATCAAGTTATATTTAAATATACATTTCTAGAGGTTGATTTCCTCCTCAACTTTATCATGCATTCATGTTAAATTTTATTTCACTTGTATCACATTGATTATTATCAGAATGAAAAAAATGATATATCGTTTATAGATTATGCACCCAAGTTATTCCTTTAAAAAATCGTAAAAAAATCTTTAAAAATTACTTTTTCAAGCTTGTTATAGCTTAGTGACATCGATGTATTGGATACATGCGGCTTATATGTTTTAATATAAATTGTATTAGTATCATTAAAATTCATAGTGTTAGAAAAGTTTATAAAACTTCGTATGAAATAGTATGAAACATAAAATAATTGTGTCAACCTGTTTCAAAAGCAAAATATTTTAGAGTTTTAGTTATCAAATTTTTTCAATTAAATACTATTTTATATATATATATTAATATTTTAAAACGGATTTAAGATATGATATTGCTTCACAATTAGAGTTGCTCTCGTAAATTAATTTGTTAATTATTAATTTATTTATATTAATTTATTATTAATTTTTCAATTTAAAAAATGATGTGGGCAGCACATGACTTTTATGAATAATACATTGACTTACTTTTTTCGCAGCGAAATAACGGTGTTCAAGATTTAAAGCCCAATATTTTAGGCATTGAATTAACATTAAGCAAATTTAAAATTGGCGATTTTGACAACTCAATAGTCTAAGCAAGATTGCTTATTCATACTCAAGTGCAAAATTCTCATCAAAATACAATTCACATCTAATTACTATCCCAAGAAATAAATGACTATTGGCGAAATTTTGGCTGTCAAAATACAAAATTATTACATAAAGATTTTTCTCACTTGAATGAAACGAATTTGATCCATGAGAGTGATGTTAATAGAATTGCTGTATAAAGTGAACATAACACATTGGATGATACTTGATATGCTTTAAATTTAATGTAATATTTTTTTGATAAATTAATTCGAACAGCGTGCAATATCT
>OX578145.1:43431529-43616529 GCA_951213105.1 Amaurobius ferox | reverse complement strand
TTAGAAATATTAGATTTTTCCTTCACAAAGAGCGAGATATATTTAAAAAATCAACAATTTAATCTAAAAAGTCCATATGTTCCATCATTTTAATTGATATAAACATCTATTTTTAGGAGGATCGAGTGATAAAAACATTTTAAAAGTAAAAGTTATGATATAAAGAAATCATTTACGTTTACATACTATTCTATACAATTCCAAATAATATGTGTTCCAGAAAATTTTGAATTTGAAACTTTAATGAAAAAATAAGTTTTTGAAACTTCTATGTACATTTCAAACACATCTGTCCTAGTGTGAGATGTGGACAAGATAACTCAACAACCAATACACATATCAATATAAAGTTTTATCCCTACTTAAGTATAACACTTACTACATATATATATATATATATATATATATATATATATATATATATATATATATATATATATATATATATATATATATATTCGTGACCACCTTGGTTTATTGACCAGCTGGCTAAAGTGACAACTTTTCTCAAACTGACCATATCATTTTCATGTAGTAACCACTGCCATTTTCATAAAATGACCAGTTTTCAAGGTCCCAAGGATGGTCTGTGTGTGTGTGTTTTAATACATATATCTATCTCTGTGTGTGTGTGTTTTAATATATATATCTGTGTGTGTGTGTGTGTGTGTTTTAATTTAAATAAGTTTAAATGTTAAATAGATATAATTAAACCGCAATAAAAATTTGACCAACCTTAAAAGTCAAAGAAATGTGGAATAACAATGTTACGTGGAGAAAAATCCTGATGCTGCAGATTAGAAATAAACTTTGACGTGCTAACTTTTTACGCTACGTTTTGTCAGTAATAAAATGATTGTAACTTTTGTAGACAACTGAATGTCTGAGGTACTTGATCCTAAAATTACGTGCCTCAGAATCAGAAAGGACACAATTTTGAAATTCCAGTCCACATACCAATAAAAAGCGGAATATTTTTGCTGAGTAGAATTATTGTAACGAGCATGAGCTGGCATAGAAACAGATAAAAGTTTTCTGAAGATGGAAGAAGAAAATGTAGAACTATCTTTCGTAACACGATCATAAAGGAAAGAGTGATTCTTTCATTACTTTTCATGACTAAACTAAATGCAAAGCATTAACAAAAAAATTAGAAAAATTATATTTAAATGTCAACCATTGTGAATTGTACAAATTTACCAACATTGAACATTGTACGTACAATATTTAAGAATACGGAAAACAAGAGCAACAAAAATTAGCACAAACAACGCAATAATACAGCATACAGATGTTTCGAGGATACGCTAGATGCTCTTCGTCAGTAAATGGAATCATTTTCTTCCTTTTGCGCTTATTCCTGATTTGGACTTCAGGTTTATTGGTTCTCTTGCACTGACGAAGAATATCCAGTGTATTTTCGAAACAGCTGTATGTTGCATAATTGTGTTATTTGCGAGTATTTACGTTGCTCTAGTTTACCTTATCATTCACACCAAGTGTATTTTACTTATTGAATATTTAAGAAGTTTATCTTGAAAACAATACATGTAAATATCATATAAACAACTGATATTTTAGAGCCAAACTGCTTGTAAATACTAAAGCATATTGATAATCACAAAATGAAGTCATAAAATAAAGTCATAATATTGTTTGAGTCAGAAACAATTAAATTCAGTATCTGGGTGATAGAATTACTGAAATCTGTTTTCCGAGCAATTGATATTTTTTCAGTGGGGGCATTAGTATTAATAGATTCAACATCAAATACTACTATTAGCGGGAGAATATTTTTAACACTTTACAACAAAGTTGAAAAGTGTTAGCAGTAACTTTGTTCATTCTGTCTGTCTGTATGTATGTATGTCTGTCTGTCCGTTAGCACGATAACTGCCGTAAAAATGACTTAATCAAAATGAAATTTTAGTATGTTGTTCAGACGGTCTGTAGGACCTATGGGAATATAAATGAATAATATCACCCAATTAGTTTTGGATTGAACCCGGGTTGAAAAAATGAAATACATTGAGCTCTATGGGACCTACTTTTTCAAACATTTTTTCAGCGGCTTTACAATTCACAAATTGCTTCGAAAATTTTAGGTAATATTCAAATTGTTCCATAAAATATATAAAAAAATTCAGCGAAATATATTCAGTAGTTTTTTTAATAAAAATTAAAATAATAATAACACCTCTTATACGAGGAGATCACGTGGCCATGATATAAAAAGATCACGTGACCCGCTTCAAAATGATATATGGCATCCATCTTGTCTCAAAATCCTGATTTTTAAAGTTCTTTTTAATTCACATTGAGTGTTGTATCCGTCCTAAAACCACCCTGTTTTTGCTTAAATTCTGTGCATCTATATACTGAAACAGCGCAATTACAATATATTTGAGTTTAAATGCTCATCCAAATTTGATTATTTGTACAACGAAGCCTATTTTTCACCTATGTAAAATGTAAGCAGCAAAATATGTAAAATCAGTTGTATTAGAATTGCTGTATTTCTTTAACACAAAATCATTTAGTTCATGGAGTCTGCGTAGGTGATATGAATGCAATATTCGATTTTTTTCGATGAAGTTTTACGCATAGAGTTCAATTACTTGTAGCTCCATGGTCTTAATTTTTAAATAAAATAAATTATTATAGTATTATGATGAATGACATGAATGGGAAATTATTTATGGATGAAATGTTGCTTTTATAGAGAGAGCCAAGCGTGTTATTTTTTCTATGACGTCATTTGAATGAATTTCAGTTGTTTTCGATGAAGTTTTCAACATAATAAATTATCGTAGTATTGTGATAATTCTTAAATTATTACCGAGGAATGTATCGCATTTTAGAGATGTTTAAACCAGGCAATTTATATTTCAATGCCGTCATTTGAATGAAGTTCATTTTTTTCGATGAAGGTTTAAGTTTTCAAATATAATAAATTGATGTAGTATTGTGATAAGTTTTAAAATATTACCGAGGAATGTATTGCATTTTAGACATGTTTAAATAAAATTGCATTGAAGTTGGAAAGTGTTTCATAATCAATGCTTTAGGCATCATTGATCTTTCTTGGTAAACTTGTAAACGAAATCAAAATAAATCTTAACAGTGCTATAGTTAAAATTAGTCAATGGTGAAAGAGTACATGTAAGGTTCCAAAGAGTAAAATATGCAAAATTAAATTAGGTTCCTGTGGTACAGTAGGTCATAAAATTGAGCGAAGTTTGCGACAGAAGAAATCACAACACGTTTTATTTTCCAAAAATTAAATTTCGGAATTTCGATATTGCATATTAAAATTGATATTTATAATATTGAAATGTTTTTTATGTGCATATTTGTTTATTTATTTCACGCACTTTCAATTGCTATTCTACATTAATCCTGAGCAAAGTCTGTCATGGCATTTGGTATCAGTAGTGCTTAAATAATAGTCTGTAGTACTTAGATAATAATCTGTAATAATTTCCAGATCTGCAGTGTTAAAATAATGTATATAACTAGTATTTAAGTTAATCAAAGACAAGAAAACTAATACTCTTAAAGAAATAAGTTGTAGCTTTTCAATATGTTTTATTCTGTTTAACAATGTATGACACATTGTATGATACAAAAATGACACATCCTGTTTAATAATATATGACGCCGAAAATGGTCATCTTTAAAAATTGGCGCTGTTAGGTTATGTTTCCTGATTGATACTATAAATATGCAAACATTCTGACTGCTAGTTCTCCAAAGGTTTTTGCGCGGATTGAAAATACTTTTTGACTTCTCTCTATTTTGTCCGCTCATGGATAAGAAATCGAAAATCCAACTCCATTGGGTTCTGTTTCGTAGACGATGTGTGAAAATATTTAACATTATAGGTCAACTTGAGGCTTCTCAAAGGCCCAGAATGCCCCCTTTCAATAACCTCCATTTTTTCTGATCTCCGGGAGAAGGAGGAGTTTTAATTTCCTTTAGATTCTGGCCCAAAATCAATACTATTCGTGGTACACGCATTCGATACTATACGTAGTCGTGTGAAAAAATTCAGTGATCTAGGACTGTCTAGAAAGATAAATACACGTTAGCTAATTGTTATATAGATTTATAAATATTATCAAATTACATTTACAAGACACTATATGCATTTGATTACATGTACTTTATAATCAAATTGCATTTACAAGACAATATATACATTTGATTATATGTACTTATTTGATTACATATACTTATTGATTATATGTGTTTCGTTTGATTATATGTACTTTATTCTATTGATTATATACATTTGATTATATGTACTTTATTCTAAACACACTAGAATTTCTTTTCCATATTTTTGTAATTTCAGAAATATAAAAGAAAATCTGATGTGGGCAGCACATGCCTTTTTTTATATAATGCAATGATTTTACTACTTTTACAGTTAAAAAAATTATTATTATTCTTAAAAAATTATTGGTTATTCTTATAGTAGATACTTATATTCTTTCCAAGATACTGAATTTTCGTCAATTAGTCGTCATTTTCATTGATTTAGCGTCATTTTTACCTATTTCGCGAGATTTTCGTTAATTTTGCAACATTTAGAAAAGTCGCCAAGTTGGCGACATTCCGCCAAATTCGTCGCCAAAATCTCACTAATCGTTATGGATGGAGAAATAAGTTATTCTTATAACAGATAAATGACTATTGGCGTTCAGATAAAAAAGGTATTACTCAAAGTATCTTTTCTCATGAATGGAACGAGCTAGCTCCACGAGAATGATGTCACCAAATTTATCGCATGATATTACATATGAAAAGTGAACATGTTTCTCAGAAGTTAATATATTTTTTTTAATTTATAGGATTTTCCGATAAATTTATTTGAAAAATGTGCAATATCTCGAGAAAGGTGCGTGCTAGCGTTCTAAAATTTATGTCAATCGTTTTCTAAGGAAAAATTACATTAGAAATATCGATTTGCGTAACGTCATTAAAGGTTTTGATTTTTTGATAATTTTTTTCAAAATTTTACTCGAAAATTTAGGGGAGTTCTGAACATTCCATTGCGTTTAAAACAATAGGCTTCCAGTATTCACGAATTGTGATTTTTGTACCAAGATTCATTCGAATCGATCCATTCGTTCGTAAGATATCGTTTCCACAGACTCACTGACACACACACACACACACACACACACACACACACACATACTTTCACACACACACATACACACACACACACAGATAGGCATCACCTCAAAAATGTTTCATTCGTGATCAGGGATGCTTGAAACGTGCTCTCCCGTTGAAAACTCGAATTCGAATTTTCGACTTCGTCACAATACTTTCCGTGGGCGCGGTAGCCCATTGGTTAGCGCGCTGGAGTTGCACTCGGTAGGCCCGGGTTCGATTCCAGCCACTGCCAAAACTGCCGCCGTGTTCATGCGGAGTACGATCACGTTAAACATGTGGGTCCGAAAGTCCTTCCGAGAGGTTGGTGGTAGGGGAAGGAGGGTACGGTCCCTGTGGATGCCTCCCCCACTGGGTTCCGGTTTAAATTGGGTGGCACTTCCCGACCGTCCAAACAGTTACCTTACACCTTTCTGGTAGGTCGGACGGTCTGGGTTTCAACAACAACAATACTTTCCGTATACATTATGTATATAAGGAAAGTAAAAATAATATGCTTAAAATTATTAAAGAGGTTTTTACGCGTGGTTACCTGTATTTATTCAGGAAAGAGATGTATGCAAAATGTTTAGCGTGTTTAAAAATAATAAGAGTTTATTTTTAAACATTAGAAATAACTACATCCTGTTTTTACTAGCGTTTAGCGCAGCAATTCAAAACGTCTTTAAAACTTCATGGAATTAACTAGATGAAAGTGAATCAGGGCTTCATTAACCAGTTGAACGTCATATGAACAACATTGATAATACCAATACATCCTTGTCTTATAACAAATCTCTCTTCTCCCAAAAAAATAAATAAATAAAGGAATAATATGTTTCGCTGAGGATATTAGACGAGAATTAAGGAGAGACATTTTATTTTCATTAAAGAAGCAGCGAGCGAAGAACATGTTTGAATTATAGAAGGTACATTCTTTAATGAGCTATTTTTAAAGCAAGTAAAATGTTTTATACGGTTTTTATTACAGGCAATCTTCTTAGATAAGGACACTATTATTACTTTGCCTACATATATAGTATCATGTGTAGGTACAGTATTGTCATGATGTCGAAAATTTGAGTTTGTTTTCGATGGAAGAGCGCGTTTCAAACATCCCGGAATTTGAATCGAATATTTTGAGGTGATACATACGCGTGTGTATGTATGTTAGTGTGTGTGTGAGAGAGAGTGGGTGTGTCCGTAAGTCTACGAAAAATATTGGCACAGTTATTACAAACAGTTACCGTCCAAACAGTTACCTTACACCTTTCTGGTAGATCGGACGGTCTGGGTCTCAACAACAACAACAACAGCCAGTGGATTAAAAAAACCCCACAAAAAGGTAGGACTGTCAATGATAATAAATTGATTATCATTTCATGCGTAATGTTTTTTTACAAAACAAATTATACAAACTTCAGAACGTTAGCATGAACCGTTTTCGAGATATTGCACGATTTTTGAATGCATTTTTGAAAAATCATTAAACAATCAGAAATTCCAATACTGTTAAATAAATAATCATTTCATACGTAATTGCGTATTAGAAAACGAATGAAATAATCTTTTGTTTTTAATCCGTTCTCGAGATATTGCACGTTTTCCAATAAAATTAAAAGTAGTATGTACCATTAAAAAGTTCACTTTCCATATGCAATATTATGCAGTAAATCTGTTAACATCAACCTCGTGGATATAGTTCGTTCCATTCATGAGAGAAGATGCATTTTATAGAATTTGTCAAAAGTCATTCTTTTCTTGGAAAAATCATTAAAAGTAAATAGCATTTTGGTGAGAATTTTGTGAGTGATAAGTCACTTTAAACAGATGTTTTTAAGTACTAAGTGTTGTAGTGAAAGCTGTGTGTTTATAAGTCGAATAATTTAAAATTTCATATAGAATAATTTTCTATTTAAAAATCTGATATGCTTTTCTCTACAGATCAACACATATCGATATTATGGGAATCAATAACAGAATATTAGAGCGTTTTTATATCCATATTTTCTTTAGAATCAATAGGAGTTTTGTTGCTATCGATCGGATCAAACACTCCAAATTACACATAATTCGATTATTTCCAGAGATATCGAACTTCCTGAGAAAAAGTAAAATTTCTAGTTCTTTGAACGCGACTAGTAATAACTGCTAATAATTGCTTTCAATTTATTTCTTTTTTAAATTATTTACAAAGCATTTACTTATTTGATTATAGTGAACGTGTTTGGATATTTTATGATTTTTTTGATTTTTGATTAAAACTATGCAATATTGAGTATAGCAAAAGTTATCGTTCTAAATATCCATATTATTTAAAAGTCAGTGAGTTGTCAATAGATTCTGAGTAAGAAATGACATATAAAATGGCTATTTGTTTTCGAAATTTCGTTCTGTACGTATTATCTTCTTTTTTCTAGATGGTTACAACGTCACTGTCTTTAATTACAACGTCACTGTCTTTAATATCATGAATAGCTGATCACCGTTCCACAGTATTCTGGCTTAGTTTCACACTTAGCAACCGATGGAGCATGACATGTACGCATTGTCTTCTAAATCTTAAAAGCGTTCCTGATTTCGATTCTTACTGACCAAGTAATACCCTATAACTTTGTAAATGAATTTTTTTATTTTATCTCACTTGCCGAGTTCGTGTTCTTAACTTTTTGAACTTTCCATTAAGGACGCGGTTATCACTTTTATTCAACCGCTCATGGCCACTTAACAAGATAAACCTAACGTGTAAAATCTGTGATCTTTCATAACGACGTTGTTTTGGATTCTGAAGGACTTTCACCACGTTTTGTCACTTTTGCTAAGGCTAGGATAGGTCACATAGTCACCCAGGCCCACTTGAATAGAGTTCACCTAGCTGACTCCAGCAAATGCCCTGTTTGCTCTGTGTAAGAGGAGGCCCTCGAACATATTTTGTTCTTTTGTACTGGAGAGAACATTTTTAGAACTGTCAAAGCAAAAATGTGTGTCCCTTTGTCTATTTTATCTGTCTTGTCCAATGTACGTTTTATGTGTGCTTCTTTTATAGTCTATAGAGACATCGTGAAATCGGCCGCTAATGCTCTGGACTTACTTATCAAGTTGTATGTATGAAGAACTTTCACAGGAATCCTATAAAAAGAATGATACCATTTTGAGAAGGAAATATCCAGGGAACACCGTACTGGGCATTCTATGTTCTTCCAATTGGGCCACTATGACGGAATTGCAAGCGCTTACGGTTAAAGTGGACTCTCCATTCTCCTCTCTCTCGCGTCCTATTGACATGTGGCTTAACAATCTGATTGATCAGCTCCTGCTACTTTTACCTTAGGCTAGCCTCCTGTTGGCATTTTTATCCTCCAAGTTAGTTTCCTACATTGTCGTTGGTCTGCAGATCTTGAAATTGCCACTCAGTATCCCTACGTCCACTGACTCATTAAGTCCATGACGTCCACTGACCCACTAAGGTCATTTTCAGACCCTTTAGCACAACTGCACTAGTCTGAATTATTATTTGTTCGAAAGTCTTTGTACAGAAATTTGCTGTCCTAACCTGGGCTCGTATTACAGATTCTTGGACTCTTTCAAAAGTACAATTATTGCTAAATCTTCTATCTATTCTATTTATTAGAACAGACAAAAGAGCTAGAAATAGTCATTCTAACAAAGAGACAAAAATAAAACAGCTATTATTTCTTGCTCTTTTGCCTACATAGTGCCATTTTTTTGCATGTTCTTACTACACTGTTTTACCATTTACATGTAATAATTAGTGCGGCAAAATAAAAAGTATTATTATTGAAAGTATCACCTTTTTAACTACAACTATTCAAACTCTGCTTGAAAAATTAATTAGTTTATAAAAACTCAAATTGTAAAACTTTGTTGCTATTTCAGTTATTAAACACCTTTTAAAATGAACACCTTCAAGGCAATTCGTATTAACCTTTGGAAAATGGTAATATGAAATTTTAACAATTGCTGTTACATTGTAATTGCCAAACAACGGGAAAAAAATTTCCATATTTCTATTGATTCTGTTTTTTACTTTTTAGCTATTAAAATTTATGATCTTGCCCGCAGGGAAACACCTTCATTTTCTTAAATTAGCTCATAGAAATTTATTTATTTCTCCCAGTGCGAGGAGAAACGTATAAAATACCAGAAATTAATTTTCTTAGACATTTCCAAGGAATTTTCGTGGGGTGTTTCATTTATGTATATTTCGAAGCCTAGTCATATATAAAATAAAGGAAAACATCGTAATTACGACATAAATATAAAAAACACTGGTTTACTGGTTTTAAAGGCAATTAATAGCTTTCTTCGTCAGGGCTTACAAGAAGCACGATTTCACTTCCACATGTCAAATCAGCAACATATTAGTCGATTATTATAATGCCGAAAAACCGCAAATTGCTGTGCTGTCTAATATTGCTATCTAGTGACAAAGGAGAACGCCTGCGGATATATTCATTAATGAAAAATGTTTGTTTTAGGAATGCTTGTCTCCCATTAAAGTTTCTACGGAGAAATAATAGAGGTGTCAATCTGTTTCAGAGGCGTAATATCAGCCCCTTTTATCAGACAACAAATAGCAGGACCAACAATTATCACAGCAAGATAGAACCTCGTTAGATTAGTACACTTAGCGCAACTGCTTTTAGCTTTGAATTGTACGATAACATTTGCTGCTTTATGGACGACAACATGCAAAACAACATATTGCAAAATATCAAATTAGGTTATATTTCGGGAAAATATCATTTGACAATTAGAAATATGAGACCTACTAAGCAATATGGTCCATATGTTAAAATATATTAATAATTAATTCATAAATCTAGCATCATTTTTGTAACTTTATCATTTTTGCCAATTTTGCGACATTTTCATTAATTTGACACTATTTCCAAAAAGTATCCAAGCTGGCGATATTTTGCCACATTAGTCGCCAAGATGGCCAAATTTAAACATTTGTGTCATTCGTGTTTTAATAAAAATTGTGTCTAAAATGATTATTTATTTAATATTATTGAATGTTTCAATTTTTTTATTCTTTTTTCAAATATTCATTCGAAAATTTGGGGGGGGTCTTTTGATCGGGTTTAGAATTAGTAGAGTTCCAGTATTCACTGATTGTAATAATTGTACCATTCGTTCATGAGATATCGCTTCCACAGACTCACGGATATACACACACACACATACATATATGTATACATACACACATACATATGTACATAAATATACACGAAAATAACATCACCTCAAAAGCGTTCGATTCAAATTTAGGAATTATTGAAAAGTGCTTTTCCGTTGAAAACTCAAATTCGAATTCTTGACCCCGTCACAATACTTTCTCTATACATTATTTTATTTATCGTAGGACATTTATGAGAATAGTTTTATTCACTGCATAAATACTTTGATTCCTTCTGTTGGTCGTTCATATTTCCCCTTGGCGTCTGTTGTTCATTCATAGAATTTTGTTGTTCGTTCACTTCTTCTTTGTCTTTCACCTTTATTTCTCCTCGTTCCGTTTGGCAACTTGTTCCCTCCTCAACCAATATGGCAGCAATTTCATCAACAACAGTTTTTGCTCCTGTGAGTGCTGGTCTCGCTGTTTTGTTATCCCGATGAAGAAAGATGCTTTTACATCCGAAACTATTTGACACTCTTATTTTTGTGTTACATGTTGTTTCTCATGAATGTTTCTTAACCTCTTTACAATAAATATTAAGGAAAGGTCTATAAGTGTAAACGTTAAGTTTATATATAGTAAAGTCAATATGTCTGATCAAATAAAATTGTTTCCCGCGCCCTGTAATGGAAAATTTAAAATACTAAGTATTTATATACTTAGTAATATAGTATTAGTAGTTATATGCTAAGTATTTGTATACTTAGAGTTAATACTTAATATTAATATATTTCAAGGTCACCACGCCCGATCGAGTAAAAGTGTTTGCAGCGCCCCCTAGTGCCAAAAAGTTAGGCTACAGAACTGGGCAACAAAGCGAGGTAAAAGAAAAAAAGTTAATTACAAAGCTTTTAACCATTTAATGAGTAGGATTCAGTCATAAAACTGTTACGGAAGACATTTTTTTGGCATGATATAGTTATTGGTAAATTGCTGTCCTATTCAAAATTTCTAATCGAAACAACAGCGCAGAAACATGCACAGAAATCTAAGGTATAGTCTGTTCAAAACGTCCTCCGTTAGCAACAATGCACATCTGATTTAAAATATTCCCGCGGACTTTATAAATCATTACAGGTGTCATTTTGGATACGTATTTATTGCCTCCCATGTGCGCATTTAGTGCGTTCATGACATCAATTGTTACAAATTAGACAATTCTTTACAACTTTGTAATTAACATGTTTCCTTTATCTCGTTTCGTTGCAGAGCTCAATATCCTAACGTCTTAAATACTCCTCTAGGGGCGCTACAATTCTTCTATTAGATCGATGCATATATAAATATATATATACAAATATATATATATATATATATATATATATATATATATATATATATATATATATATATATATATATATATATATATATATATATATATATAATTGTTTCATAAATACCTTAGTTTGCTAAAAATATTAAATATACTTTGCAAATATGAATATGTGAAGAAGAAAATTAAGATGTTAAGTAAAAAGGAATGACAATGCAAAATACATTTAATTTATTGCGTAAATGCAGCTTATAAATAAAATGATTTCAATAATAATAATAGTTTGAAAGTCCAATGATAGAAAAGTGAGAAGCTGCAACTCTAAAAACCTAACTTTCTAACAAACCTACGAAATAAAAGTATAAAACACCAAATCTTCAATCAAACGGAAAAAAATACAAATTTCGAGTAATACTTGATGACTCGAAATCTGTATTTTCTTCCATTTGATTGAAGATTTGCTGTTTTATACTTTTGTTTTGTAGGTTTGTTAGAAAGTTAGGTTTTTCGAGTTGCAGATTCTCACTTTTCTATCATTGGATTTTCAAACTATTATATATATATATATATATATATATATATATATATATATATATATATATATATATATATATATATATATATATATATATATATATATATATATATATATATATATATATATATATATATATATATATATATATATATATATATATATATATATATATATACATATATATATATATATATATATATACATATATATATATATATATATATATATATATACATATATATATATATATATACACATATATATATATATATATATATATATATATATATATATATATATATATATATATATATATATATATATATATATAATACGTATATATATTGTATTGAAAATTAACTACAATGTTAAACAAATGACTATAGATAATAATAATAACAAATATGTCGTAATCTATACAATTCACTTTCTTTCTACAGGTATGTGGTGTATCCCTTCACTTCCCGGATAAATCTTAATTATGACGTAACATCCTTAAGGCTTATCGCCGGAAAGAACAAAATACGTATGAATGGACGGAAAAATAGAATTACGTTGAAAAATTTCGCAAACACACATTGCAGTTCCGAGTTCGAACTTACTTTCACTCTTTCATCAATGGACTGAGGAGTGTGTGTGAAGGAGGAATTTATTTTATTGAAACTCATCAGGTGTAAATAATAAAGCATCAATGGAAAATATACTTTTCCCAAGGAGCCAATCAGCGAGTTCTTCTGGCAGCAGAGTTCAGTTTTTAGAAGCAGCAGAGAGAGCGCAAGTAAGTAAAGCATGTTTTTAAAAAACTATGCATTGTATAACTGTTTTTTAACTAAATCATTGCCCTGTGTGGACGAACGGCTATAGCGCTTATACTTGAGTCACAGGTTCGAATCCCGGGGACGAGGTTGTGTCCTTAGTATACATGGATGTTGGTAATAATTTGGAGTTTATTCTAAGCTGTATATATCCATAGGGTGTAATGTGAGTTATCTCCTATGGTGCATCAGGGCAACGAGATCAAATAAAATTGGCTTTCCACTCTGCCGTTCATTGAACTGATAGTATAAAGTCAAATGCTCGACATGAGACAAAATATATTGAGTACAGTCGCACGCGTTCTATAACTTTCGCTGGTGTTGGTACTCTGTTTCATTTGAAGTGAAGAAGACTCTGTCAAGCATGAATGCAATGCTCATTTTGTTTTCGAAACCAATTAATACCTTTATATGTTGATCAACTTTTATATTTTGTGTCTAACAAATATTTTTATTTCACTAATATTTTTCAGATTTTTTTTTCGTCATTCAATTTCTGAGATTCTATCGAATTATTTTTTCTTAGTTTTATTTTTTGTTTCAGAGTTAATACTTGCCAAAAGAGTAACTTGAGTAGAATTTTCGCCTAAAATCCCAGGTTTTTAAATGGGGTTGCAAGAAATTGACTGAATTATTATTTTTTCTTTTCTATGCATCTTAGTTGGGGCTCTTTGGCATGTGTGATATAGCGTAAACTGTTTTATAGAATGTCTCCTTTTCGAGAGCTCGCTTGAGGCAGTTTCACATTTTTCTCAAATAAAATTATTTTGGGAAAAGATTTCACATTTGGCTCATATACAATCTGTATTAAAATCGTAAACCGCTTCTAATTTATAGATTGTAGATGATTATTAGATTACTAATACATCTTTGTTTTTAGTTTAATAAAATAAAATCATGATTTTTTTCCAAATGTTTCTGTCCTAGACCCCATAATTTACGCTATGGATGTGAATGATATCAAAACAGTTTTTATTAACGCAAATAGTTATAAAGCCAAATGCATCCATTGGCGTTACTAACTTGAAAAAGGAAACTTTTGAAGAATATATTCGAAATATTTTGAAAGAATAATTTGGCTGTTATATAATAAAAACGGCAAACTATTCTTTTCGGGTGGGACAGCCCAGTGGTTAGGCCTCGAGATTGTGCTCGGACGACCCGGGTTCGATCTCTCTTCTCAATCTCGAATATAGGCATATTAAGTATGCGGGTCCGTAAGTCTTTTCGAAGGGTTGGTGGTAATAGAAGGAGGGTACGGTCCCTGTGGATGCCGGTACGCCCCTACTGGGTCCCGGTCTAAATTCTGTGGCACTTCCTGGCCATCCAAACAGATACCTTACACCGCACGGCCTTGGTCTGGGTCTGGGTCGAAAACGAAGAAGAAGAAGAAGAAGAAATATTCTTTTCATTCTGATAATAATTCTAATAGTTTAGATACGGGATGAACGGAAAGAAGTGTATAGCAGAGGTTGAAATCATATAATATACCGAGGAATAGAAATAGTAGTTTTTTTTCAATTAGGTGGCACTAATATACCCTGAAATATATCAGAAATTTCGTCTGCTATTTTTAATACGTCAGACGATAATTACAGACCTCCTTTTTATCAGTAGAAGATAGTGTTTTCAAAGGGTGAAGGAATTTTTATTATACAACAATATCTTTTTAGCTTTTTATGAGAGAGTCATGCAGAGTTTCGAAAAAATACCCACTCTAAAATTATTTACAATTCAAAAATTATGAAGTAATAAAGCGTTTTCAAGAATTTGGTTGAAGACAAAGTGGGAACAGATAAGTCATTTAATTTTACACAAGATAAACTGTTGATTAAAAGATTGCTTTACTAAAACTCTTCAACGAACTCTTCTGAAACTCTTCAATGAACGCTGCTGAAGTTATTCAAGGGTGCTCTAATAAGAATAACTAGATAAATATTGCTCTAACAATTATTTTACTCTTTGAAAGCGCCCACATTTTATTGTCAAAAATTAATTATCGTAATTAATCTATTGCAATTATTATAATAATTATTGTAATTATTATGACCTATTTTATTGTGTAACAGCAAGCGATATTACTTTCCCTATTTACATAGTATTATGTATATAGAAACTATTGTGACGGGGTCGAAAATTCGAATTCCAGTTTCGAAGTCGATATCACGTTTCCAGTATTCCTGAACTCGAATGGAAAGTTTTTGAGGTGAAGTGTGTATGTGTGTGTTTGTGAGACTGTAGATGCGACATCTCATGAATGAATGGGGCGTTTCGAACGTAATTTTGTACGATTATTACGATTCATGAATACTGAAATTCTATTGATTTTAAGCGCAATTGAATGTTCAGAAGACCTCCTAATTTCCGAATGAATGATTGAAAAAATCATAAAAAATTAGGATATTCAATAATATTAAAAAATAATCATTTTATATATTTTTTTTATTCGGAAACGAATAACACAAACTTTAGAACGCTAGCATGATCCGTTCTAAAGATATTGTATGTTTTTACCATGAATTTATCTGAAAAGTTAAATTGTACAGTAGTAAGTATCGTCCAATGTGTAACACTTGGCGAAAAATTTGGCGAAATAATGCTAACTTGGCGACTTTTTAAAAATTGTGTCAAATCGATAAAAAAAAAAATCGAACGCCACATTGAATCCTAGAGTATGTTAGTGTTTCCTGATTGAAAAAATTCTATTTCAGTTTCTCGGTACATTAATGATTTCACAATTTGATGTGAGCATTTTCTCAGTCCTTCCGCTGAACTATGAACTATGGACTATGAATTTATGAGAAAATCGAGCGGAAATTAACACATTTTTAAAGAACAATCCATTTCTTTCCAAACTCTTTTAGTTTTATTTGACAAAAAGTATCTAGAAGAAATATTTTGTTCCACACAGGCGCTAAATCTAAAAGCCAGATACTTGGAAAGGTATTTAATATCCCGTTCTTAAACTCAGATCAATACGTTTCAATTTATGCGGTCAAAAGGCAGTCTGGTTTTGCGCTTTTGACAGCTCAAGATTTCCTTAGCTCACTTCCGGGTTGTGAGATACAGCGAGCTTACCGTTATTAGAAAATATCAGGGTAAATTTGACTGAAGTAATGAAGTATAATCATATTTTAAAGGCTTCTTTTGAATAGTTAGGTATTGAAATTAAGACATACATATTTTAAATACCTCATTTCATTGGTTGATTTATAAAAATAGCTTGTTTTTTCGAACTGAGACTAATTTTATACACAGGGTTTTCAAGAAAGTAATTAAGCAACCACGTGACTTTGCAAGGAAAAGTGCACGAGAATACATATTAAATCTATCTATAGTAACTGACCATGAAGGTCGAATAAAAGTGATTGTAGCTCCCCTAGTGGAAAATTTTAAAAAGTCAGGATGACGTACTCAATAACAAAACGAGATGGATAGAAAACACCAGTAGAATTTGTAGAGAATTGTCTAATTAGTAAGAATTGATAATAAAAGTGTTACAGAAGGCATTTGGATATAATATGATTGTTGACGAATGACTGTTATGCTAAGTCAAACAACATTTACGAGCACAGGATTGTAATGTACGGTCTGTCCAAAATGTAAATGTAATGAACATTCTGTTCAAAACTGAGACCACTTCGACGATAAGAGCTTGCAATTTCGTCCCAGTAGCTCGACGGTAGAGCGTCGGCAGGTCAGTTCTGAGATCCAGGGTTCTATTCCCGGTTGGGACAGCAAGGTTCCTTACAATGGCGCCCGAACATATCAACTCTGTAGGTTAGTGCAAAGATGTCGGAGGTCTGAAGACCCCAGACCGTGGAACTCACATAGTGGGTTTAGAGTAGCTAGTTGCACGACCGGGAAAGGATACCTCCTGCACTCAGGAGGCACCCGAGGTCTACCATCCCGCCAAACGAACATTTATTTATGTCTAAAAAGATAACAATTGATGAAAAATATTGTGGTTAAACAGACAGTTTTACATTATATTTGAACTTGACAAGTACGTCCATTGTTTAAAAATGGGAAAAGGGTTATTGCGAATATTGATAAAAGGATCATTGAAAAATAAAATTTAGAGTGAGGTATATTAACATAATGAAAAATAGATTAAAATTAAAGAAAATAATAAAATTTTAAAAATAAAATTTAGAAAATATATAAAAAGAAATTATATAAAAAGGAAGAAAAAATAGGCACATAAAAAACAAAAACAGAAATTTAGAATAAAATTTAGAAAAGAAAAAGTAGAAGAAATAATATATCCATATTTTCTTAAAAGATCAAAAGTAAAAGAAAGAACCGAGGAAATAAGAACAGTTAATAACATAGCTTTTTTTTTAAAGAAAATATGGAGGGAACACAATAAGTTCATATAAGTTGATAAGAATGAAATAAAAGGATTCATTGACCAAAATTAATTGAGAGCAAAATCTACTTATAAGCTTAGGTCACTTTATTAGAAATTTCCATGGCAACAAGAATACAGTTTTTAATTTTATCTACTGAAGTCTATTCAAAATATTCAGTATCAGAAGCAATGCATATTTGAAGTTGAGAAAAATATGACAGAGTACTAAATATATAAGCCTTGCAGGTGTCACAGTTTTAAAGGTTTATATGATACGACTTTTTGATACGTATTTATTGCTTTTTAAATATTCGTTTTGTGCATTTCCTGTGTTGATATCTACTAATTAGATAATTCTTTGCAACTTTGTAATTTTTTTTTTTATATAAAGGAGCACTTTTGAAGCATCTCTGGACTAAAATCGGACATTTTTGTGGGGATGTCTGTGTGCGTGTGTATATATGTTAAGGTATGCGTATATATGTATGCTACTGTGTGTGTATGTATGTATGTTAGTGTGTGTGTGTATGTATATATATGATGGTGTGTGTGTATCTGTGAGTCTGTGGAAGCGAGATCTCACGAACGAAAAATTTGGTACGATTATTATCATCAGTGAATATTGGAATCCTAGTGATTTGAAGAGCGATTGAACTTTTGGAAGACCCCCTCCCCCCCACACACGCACGCACAATTCTCGTATCGATTTTGAAGTAAATTGTAAAAAAAATGAATACATTCAAAAATGTTAAATGAATAATCATTTGACACGAAATTTTTTATAATATATTACAAATGCCTCAAAGCTTGCTGGAACCGAGATATCCGATTCTTTTAAATGTATTTATCTAAAATTTTACATAAAATTGAAAAGTAATAAGCATCGAATTGAATGATCCTTTGAAAGAACCATTGAAGAATATTTCTGAAACTTTTCGGGCCCTGCATAAAAAAATAAAAAAGTTGTCGCTGAAAGATTATACCATAGAGGTAAAGGAAAGGAGTTTATACTTTATGTTCAGAAAACACCAAAATCATTTGAGATAATAATTTAGGTGGCGCTGCGGTAAGAAAATGAGCTGTTCGCCATATATATATATATATATATATATATATATATAGCGAACAGCTCACATTGAATTACAGAAAATGTATTTAAAATCTTGATTTTGCAGAAATAAATTATCAGTGCAATGCAAATTAGAACTCAAATAATAAAGCATATTACTACGTATTCAAATTTATTTTACCTCTCAATATATTTTTGTCTCTATATTCTATACCATGTAAAGTACTTATTATTTCTACTCATAATTAGGGAACTTTAATTTAAAAATAAACAAAAAATGCATAAACTAAACACTGCGTTTTCAAACTGTGTCAAATGAGAACATCTGGGACTTTATTAACGCTATCGGTACCTAGATATACTTCTTCTGAAAGCATCATGGTAGTTTGAAGTTTTTCAACCATAGGAGTTTTATTTCCTTCTCTTTAACTTCATGGTTTAAATCAACAACAGTGAATTAGGATATCATGACGAAGTACCAGATATCAGAGACAATTTTGCCCTTTCTTCTGTTTCTTGCATGGGACGGGCGTTGTCATTTCCAGCTGTGTTCTTCACACCTTGCAGATAAAGAAGCTCTTGAGGATTATCTTGATCAATGTCTAAATCGGATAAAAACGGTCGGATTCAGTGATATATTTACACTTATGATTGTGCTTAGAAGGAAGGCGGTTTTTCCTTTTAGAAGCTAAATATAGATATTGCTCCTGCCTCAAAAGTAGCACATCTTCAAAACACTCAATTTGTCAGGAAATGAAAACCTAGTTTCAGAAGAGAATATGCAATTTAATTACATTAGTTAATACAATAGAAGATTAATTAAAACATTTTTAAATCGATAGAATATTAATTAAAATATTAGAACATTAATTTGAACAATAATAGATTAATTAAAAAAATATAATATTAATTGAAATATTAGAACCTTAATTGGAACAATAGAGCATAAATTGAAGCAATAGCTCATTAATTAAAGCAATTGAACATTAATTAAAGCAATAGAACATTGATTAAAACAATACAACATTATTTGATAATCAGGTAAAAATACAGCTCTTAAGTACACATATAGGTGAAACTACGGGAAGAGGTGGAGGGACAAGGAGGGGGATGCGCATCAGTTGTTTAAACAATTGTGAAAAATGACGAAGTTGATTTATAGATCTTGCCGCGGACAAAAACGTGATCAAATCTTAAATATGCAGAATGAATCTAAAACTATTAAGAGGGAGTGGAAATGAATTTAAGATTTTCAGTATTATGATAGCAGCAATTAGTAATTTGTCTTTGTCATAGGGATTTAAGACGTTAACGGGGGTGCATTTGCCCTCTCACCCCCTTTTTGGTACGTTACTGAATCTCAACATAATTTTCCGTGGATATTAATATAATATCAAATGATATTACATTTAAACTATTATTTTATAATTGATAATTTAATTTATGGGCAATAGCAAGCTTATTATTAGTTGAAAAAGAAAGAAAAATAGTATGGACTACATCTATTTATCTCCTCTGATAAATTTCACCCTAATGGTTTTTAAATGCATTTGCAATTTGAATTTAATGTTCTTCTGAAACATCATCATGGCAGTGAATGCAGAATTTTTCTTTCGAAATGTGATGAAAATGAGTTGTTTAACGTTGGGGTTTCAGAGCTTTTTGGACGACATAAATAAAAATACCCTAAATATGTAGAAGTCTGGCATACATGGGTAATGGGAAAAAACGAAAAAAAGAATAAACTGGTTGAGAAGACGTAGATTGCATGTTATTATACGAATAAAACGGGGATTTGCTTTTGCAGTCCGCCCTAGTTGTCTGCAGTTTTCGTCTGATGCGAGTTTTGTAAATAAATAGAATGTGGAGCAGACTGATATGCAACGAAAAATTTAGAATGAGTTTCTGCTAGATTTCTAATTTCATTGAATACCACGATATCAGAGACGAACATTTTTTTTATGTTCTCCATTTGAGGTATTTAAATGTTTGCATTCCCAGGGTCGCCCATACAAATTGCGTGGGGGCCTTCGTATACGAAGTGGAATTATAGAATGCGTATATATGAATAGCAAAATCTAAGAAATTATAATTTTTTAATGAGATGGATAAATTTGGACTCTTTCAGTAAAGGGACGCAAATTAATCATTCTTATGTCATTCTTGGCGTAAATTTATACGCGTCATTCCTGGGTATAAATTCATAAGCTTCGAATCGTTTCTTCCAAACGGATTTCTCTAATTAAAACGAGAGTAAGCTTTTCTAGAGTGGTCTTTGTTTTCAAATTTTTGAATTTCTTTCGCCTCACTCTTAAATTTTTTACATATTATCGGACGGTGCAAAATTTATTTTAAATTTTTTAATTCACTGGCATGCCTCATAAGCCCTTAAATTTTAGGAAAATTAGAAATTTTCTAAATTTTTGAAATTTTAAATTTCAAAAAATGAAATTTTAAGAATTTTTGAAAAAAAAATTCTAAATACATAAAAATATATACATTAACAAGATAAATCATGCATAAGCATTGATTATGAAACACTTTCCAACTGAAATGCAATTTCATTTAAAAATTTTTAAAATGTGATATATTCAGTGGTTATATCTTTTACATTATCACAGTACTACAGTAATTTGTTATACTTAAATATTTAAAACTGTATCGAAATATAAATCATCTGATTCTCTATGCAAAATCAATGAATATTTCATTCATATAACTTGTATTCCAGACTCCAGAGCTAAATAATTTTGTGTGAAAGAAATTCAGCAATTCTTATGTAGCTCACCTTACAATCGCTTGAGATACTCGTATTTGCATTCTGCATAAGTTAAAATTAGGCTTCGTTGAAGAAATAATAAAAGTTTAGGGATCATTTAAAATCACAGCTATTGTAATTGCATAGGCACGGAATTTAGATACATAGATAATACACAGATACGCAGATAATATGTGTGTGTGTGTGTATGTACTCAAAGTATTAGAATCGTGCCGAAGATCGGAGCTCGAATTTTCAAAGGATCTACACGTTTTGGGTCTCCTAGAACACGAAAACACTATTTTTACGAAGACGTCTGCGTGTGTAAGAGTGTATCTGTGTATGTTTCTGCGTGTCTGTGAGGATATTACATCCACTCTAATTGAAAAACTAATGGACCGAATTTCATAAAATTTGGTAGGTATGTTTTGTGTGGGAAATCCTGATGTTCATTAGATTATAGTACGATTCGTAATAAAAGAATCTGCCTTCTTTGCGAAATGGCCGGCAGAAATTGCCTTTATCCACTCTAGCTAAAAACTAATGGAACAAATTTAACAAAATTTGGTGTATAATATTTCAATGACTTACAAGTGATTTATATACCAAATTTAACCAAATTTTATACATAAATCATTTGTAGGTTATTCTGGTACGATTCAGGAAAAAGGAACGGGCTATTTTTGCGAAATGGCCCTCAAAAATCGTTAAATATAAAAATAAAGGACTACGTGTGTTCAATTATATCAATTAAATTCCTAGTTTATACGTGATTTTTGACAACTAAAAGAATAAGTCTAACCCCATTCCTCTAAGACTAACCGTTCTTGAGATATTCTAGTTTTTTTCGCGTTTTCGCTACGCCACCTTTGACAATAAGTCCAGCTATCAAATGAGAACCAATTTAAGTTTAACGTGCAAATTCAATGTCATTTAAAATACTTATAGCTGTTATTTTGTGCAGATAAACTCAAATTATTATTGAAGAAATAAAGAGAACATGAATATGAGTCTGCAGGGAAAGAGATGTGCTGCCCACTTCAGAATTTTTAACAATATTACAACAATGATTTATTGAAGTGAACGGGGATTATTTGCAGGCCATTTCGAAAAAAATGTATTATCTATATTTAAAGACCCACCAAATTTTTGTAGAATAGAATGTTCAACAAATTTAAACTGTGTACCTAATTTTAACTCTCTAGGACGTAGGAAAGTGCATTAAAAATGCCATCAAATAAGTATATCATGAAGAGTTATATAAAATTTGAAGAGTTATAAAAAAAATTTGAAAAATTGTTATCTACCAAATTTATTTTATAATGTGAAGCCTCTCTCATATACAAAATAATTAAACTCTTGGAAAGATATTTATTATATAATATATATCTCTGTTTTCTTTCTGGCGGATATCCCAAAAGTCAGAATTTAATTGAATTTGTTTTTTTCCCTATATTAAATAATTTTAAATTAAAAAACTACCTAACATATTTTACTGAAATTTTTTTTTATATATTTTATGGGATAATGTGAATATTTTCTAAAAATTTCGAAGCAATTTGTGAATTTTAAATTTGCTTAAAAAATGTTTGAAAAATTAGGTCCCATAGGGTTCAATGTATTTCATTTTTTCAACCCGGGTTCAATAAAAAACTAATTGGGTGATATTATGTATTTATATTCCCATAGGTCCCACAGACCGTCTGCAAAACATACTAAAATTTCATTTTGATAAAGTTATTTTTACGGCAGTTATCGTGCTAACGGACAGACCGGCAGACAGACAGAATGAATAAAGTCATAAACACTTTTCAACTATGTTGTAAAGTGTTAAAAATACAGAAAATGCATCATTGCCATGATCTTGATATAAAACTACCTCCCCTCCACCAAATGTTTAAATGTAGTAAAAAATTGTATTTGTTAGTTAATTATTGTATTTGTTAGTATCATTGATTTTTTTAACACTTTACAACAAAGTTGAAAAGTGTTTATGATTTTGTTCATTCTGTTTGTCTGTCTGCCTGTCCGTTAGCACGATAAATGCCGTAAAAATGACTTAATCAAAATGAAATTTTAGTATGTTGTTCAGACTGTCTGTAGAACCTATGGGAATATAAATGAATAATATCACCCAATTAGTTTTGGATTGAATCCGGGTCGAAAAAATGAAATACATTGAGCCCTATGGGACCTAATTTTTCAAACATTTTTTAAGCAAATTTAAAATTCACAAATAGCTTCGAAAATTTTAGGTAATATTCAAATTGTTCCATTAAATATATAAAAAAAAATTCAGCGAAATATATTCAGTAGTTTTTTAAATAAAAATTAAAATAATAATTACACCTCTTATATGAAACGATCACATGACCCACTTCAAAGTAATATATGGCATCCATCTTGTTTCGAAATCGTGATTTTTTTAAGTTCTTTTTAATTCATATTGAGTGTTGTATCCGTCCTAAAACTACTTTATTTTTGCTTAAATTCTGTGCATCTACATACTGAAACAACGCAATGACAATATCTTTGAGTTTAAATGCTCATCTAAATTTGATTATTTCTACAACCAAGCCTATTTTTCACCTATGTAAAATGTAAACAGCAAAATATATAGAATGAGTTGTATTAGAATTCCTGTATTTTTGTAACACAAAATAATTTAGTCCATGGAGTCTGCATGGCTGATATGAATGAAATATTAATTGATTTCATAAAGAGAAGGACGATTTTTTCCGATGAAGTTTCAAGCATAGAGTTTAATTTTTTGTAGCTCCATGGTCTTAAACAAACTGTTTAAATAAAATAAATTTGTATAGTATTGTGATGAATGAAATGAATGAGAGAAAGTTATGAATGAAATCCTGTTTTTATTGAGAGATCCAGGCGTGTTATGTTTTCTATGACGTCATTTGAATTAATTTCAGTTGTTTTCGATGAAGTTTTCAAATATAATAAATTATCGTAGTATTATGATAATTCTAAAACTATTACCGAGGAATGTATAACATTTTAGAAATGTTTAAACCAGGCAATTTATATTTCAATGCCGTCATTTGAATGAAGTTCATTTTTTTCGATGAAGGTTTAAGTTTTCAAATATAATAAATTAATGCAGTATTGTGATAGGTTTCAAAATATTACCGAGGAATGTATTGCATTTTAGACTTGTTTAAATAAAATTGCATGGAAGTTGGAAAGTGTTTCATAATCAATGCTATAAGCATGAGTGATCTTTCTTGTTGAACATTTTACTACATAGTTGAAAAGTGTTTATGACTTTGTTCATTCATTCTGTCTGTCTGTCTGTCTGTCTGTCTGTCCGTTAGCACGATAACTGCCGTAAAAATGATATCATCAAAATGAAATTTTAGCATGTTTTTCAGACAGTCTGTGGAACCTAAGGGAATATAAAAAAATAATATCACCTAATTAGTTTTTTATTGAACTCGGGTTGAAAAAATGAAATACGTTGAACCCTATGGGACCTAATTTTTCAAACATTTTTTAAGCAAATTTAAAATTCATAAATTGCTCCGAAACTTTTAGGAAATATTCACATTATCCCATAAAATATATAAAAAAATTTTCAATAAAATATGTTAGGTAGTTTTTTAATTAAAAGTTATTTAATATAGGGAGAAAAACAAATTCAATTAAATTCTGACTTTTGGGATATTCTCCAGAAAGAAAAAAGAGATATATTATATAATAAATATCTTTCCAAGAGTTTATTTATTTTGTATATGAGAGAGGCTTTACATTTTAAAATAAATTTGGTAGATAACAATTTTTCAATTTTTTTTTAAATTTTATATAACTTTTCATGATATACTTATTTGATGGCATTTTTAATGCACTTTCTACGTCCTTAAAATTTGGTACACAGCTTAAATTTGTTGAACATTTTATACTACAAAAATTTGGTGGATCTTTAAATATAGATCCTACATTTTTTTCGAAATGGTTTGCAAATAATCCCCGTTCACTTCTATAAATCATTGTTGTAATATTGTTTAAAGATTCTGATGTGGGCAGCACATGTCTTTCCCTGCAGACTCATATTCACGTTCTCTTTATTTCTTCAATAATAATTTGAGTTTATCTGCACAAAATAACAGCCATACGTATTTTAAATTACATTGAATTTCCACGTTAAACTTAAATTTAGTTCTTATTTGATAGCTGGACTTATTGTCAACGGTGGCGTAGCGTAAACGCGAAAAAACTAGAATATCTCAAGAACGGCTAGTCCTAGAGTAATGGGGTTCGTCTTATTCTTTTTGTTGTAAAAAGTCACGTATAAAATAGGAATTTAATTGATATAATTGAGCACACGTAGTCTTTTATTTTTATATTTAACGATTTTTGCGGGTCATTTCGCAAAAATAACCCCTTCCCTTTCTCCGAATCGTACTAGAATAACCTACAAGTAATTTATATTCCTAATTTTGTTAAATTTGTTATATAAATCACTTGTAGGTTATTGAAATATTATACATCACATTTTGTTAAATTTGTTCCATTAGTTTTTAGCTAGAGTGGATAAAGGCAATTTCTGCCGGCCATTTCGCAAAGAAGGCAGATTCTTTTATTACGAATCGCACTATACTCTAATGAACTTCAGGGTTTCCCACTAAGAACATACCAAATTTTATGAAATTCGATCCATTAGTTTTTCAGTTAGAGTGGATGCAATATCCTCACAGACACACAGAAACACACATAGATACACCCTTATACACACAGACGTCTTCCTAAAAATATTTTTTTCGTGTTCTAGAAGTCCCAAAACGTGTAGATTCTTCGAAAATTCGAGTTCCGATCTTCGGCACGATTCCAATACTTTGAATACACACACACACACACGCACACATATATATATATATTATCTGTGTATCTGTGTATTATCTGTGTATCTAAATTCCGTGCCTACGCAATTACAATAGTTGTGATTTTAAATGATCCCTAAACTTTTATTATTTCTTCAACGAAGCCTAATTTTAACTTATGCAGAATGCAAATATCTCAAGCGATTGTAAGGTGAGCTACATAAGAATTGCTGAATTTCTTTCACACAAAATTATTTAGCTCTGGAGTCTGGAATACAAGTTATATGAATGAAATATTCATTGATTTTGCATAGAGAATCAGATGATTTATATTTCGATACAGTTTTAAATATTTAATTATAATAAGTTACTGTAGTACTGTGATAATGTAAAAGATATCACCACTGAATGTATCAAATTTTAGAGATTTTTAAATGAAATTGCATTTCAGTTGGAAAGTGTTTCATAATCAATGCTTATGCATGATTGATCTTTCTTGTTTATTCTTAATGGGACCGAAATCGAGGAATTGCTCTAAAAATTTAATTTTTTTGGTAACGATTTAAATGGTTCAGAATGTTCTATTTCCAACAATGTATGAATTATTATTTTCTTAATCGTCAAACTTGAAAAACTTTCTCTGTTCCCATATTCCACCCTTAGAGGAACGCGTTGCTGAGCCTTCTCTTCTCGTTGTTTATCTCAGAACGTTTTTTCTTTACTGTTAATGTAACTTTTTCTTAACAAATACTTAGAGCAACACTTTGAGGTTTGTATGGTTACTGTATGTTCTAAATTCTATAGTTACTATATGTTCTATGGTTACTGTGTTCGATATAGAGGTAGTTCAGGTTCCCTAAAAATACGGGGCAGGAAGATTTTTTATAAATTCGAATTAATTTAAAAGTAGTGAATTTTCAAGTTTAAAATCACCCTTTTGCGCCATTTTGTTAAATTAAATCTGTTATTTCTTTGCCAACGCTGACGCAGATAATAGAGAGAAAATGGGAGATGTTTCGTCTGGAGGACAAAACAGCTGATCGCACACTAAATGCGTTTATTTTTTGGATTTTCTAACTTTACAAAGTTAAAATCTTTCGTTCCATTTTTTTAAATTTTGTAATATATTACCATCAATGCTAAAATTGGACTTAAATTGGAATGACGTTTACTGAGATATTAACAATATTTTTAATTTTTCTTCGTGGGTTTAAAGGAACATTTTTGAAGGCTTCAAGTATTTTCATTTATTTGTGTCACGGGAATGAATTTAATTTAGGCGATTTGGAAATTAAGTGGTGTTGTTTGTAAATATGTTATTTAACTAGCAGGCGCATATTTAGGATCCGGGCTACACCGAGTAATTTGTTCTAATATATACAAAGAAAAGCTAATACAGTCGAATCTGTTTGAAGCGGAACCTGTAGGAAACGGTATACTGTAATAAGCGGAAAATCTTTTTAGCTCAGTCCAAAATTATAGGAAATTCACGTTATTTTCCCCTGTGTGAAACGGAATCTGCACAACGCGAAAACGGACGTCCAATTTAAAATATTTTATTAATAAAAGAACCTGTTGTAACGTAAAGAGAATGGAAAAATTATCCAACCATTTTAGCCATTTATTTCCATGAGAACCATTTTTCACGAAACTTTCTATTAAATTATATCACGATTTTCTGAAATCCAATTCAGAACTTTAAGAATTTTTCGTTAATCAGGGAGACTCTGAAATGCTAGATTGGATAATTTTGAAAGTTCATCTCACATTTTTTTAAATTTATTTTTTGTTTTATGGCAAGCAGTAATATTTTCTTGTCAGTCAATTCATCTAGGTTTTAAAGTATGGTAATAAGCTAACAGTTAAGGACATGGGGCACATTATATTTTTATTTACATATACTCGTGTGATCACAGTATGCAAAAAATGTATGTATATAATATTTAAAATAATCAAATTAGCTATTATGGTATAATATGGAATTCATCTAAATATATTTTACAGAATTTTTAAAGTCTGAGTATAGGTGAGTAATTACATATGGACTATAAGCATTTCCAGCTAAACTTTTAAATTTAACTTTTCCTGAAATGATCTGCAAGAAACGGAAACCTTTTCAAGACGGACAATTTCTCAGGTCCCCTGAATTCCGTTTAAGGCAGGTTCGACTGTATTTGTAGACACTTGATTGATTTGTAGACTGTATTTGTCACGTTTGGCGACGAATTGAGCAAATTTGGCTTCAAATTTGATGCACATTTAATGTACCCTGTAACAATATAGGGATCGCATTTATTTTTCATTTAAAATTAGTTTATTTAAAGTGTTCAAAACTTCAGAGATAAATAAATGTATACATATTGTGAGCCACATTGATAAAAATCTAGTTTCGGAAGAAAAATGGTTTGAATTTAAAAAAAAAATTATAAATTATTAGAGATATTTTATTTGTTGTATTTAGTAATTTAATGAAAAAAGTTTATGGTTCTGAAAAAAATCCTAGTCGCTTAACGTTGCGAAAGTCGCTTAACTTTTTCGTAACTAATCATGGATAGATGTTTTGATATTTTATATGAACTTGGATAATTATGAAGTTAGGTTCGTGTAAAAGACACTGAAAATTACTATTACAACTGTAAGAACAAATGGCAAAAAATGCGTTATAATGTCTGTTGATTTTTCGACGATTCACCCAAATTACAATTTAGGTTCGTATAAAAGTCATAAGAATTGGTAAAAAATTAATAAAATTATTTACAACTGCAGAAACAAATAAAAAATATTAATCACAAGACTCACCTAAAAGGCCGTTCCAAAATTCAGGATCGCGTTTGTTTTGCTGATGCCAAATTCCGTGTATCGATGTGAACTTTTAATACTTTTAAGAATAACATTACTTTGAAAAATATTCTTATTATTAATATGTATTTAACAGAGTATGCAGGTTTTTAGTTAAATTTTAATGCACTGAGTTTTTAATATATCTTTCCTGTTTTCAAAATAAAATGTTTATCAAAATTTTACAAGAGCTTTTCTTGCATATTTTGATTGAAATTAAGTGCATGTTAAAAATTATATATTTAAGCTATTTATTTTTTAGCCTTTTCGGTTCTAGTAGTGAAAGGTCTACAAATATTAATTATGAATTTATTTTCTTTTAATGCCAGTTTCTTTATGCAAATTTGTAAAAATACTACTCGTTCAAATAATAAAAATTCTGATGTGGGCAACACATGACTTTCCTTATATAATGCAATGAATTTACTATTTTTACAGTTAAAAAAAATGTTATTCTTATAGTAGATACTTATATTCTTTCCAAGATATTGAATTTTTTTCAATTAGTCGTCATTTTCATTGATTTAGCGTCGTTTTTATCCATTTAGCGAGAGTTTTGTTAATTTGGCAACAATTAAAAATGTCGCCAAGTTGGCGACATTCCGCCAAATTCGTCGCCAAGCGTTATGGACGGAGAAATAAGTTATTCTTACAGCAGATAAATGACTATTGGCGTTCAAATACAAAAGTATTACTCAAAGTATTTTTTCCTGAATGGAACGAGCTAGTTCCACGAGAATGATATCACCAAATTTATCGCATGGTATTACATATGAAAAGTGAACATGTTTCTCCATAGGAAATATATTTTTTTTTATTTTATATGACTTTTTGATAATTTTTTTGAAAAATGTGCAATATCTCAAGAACGGTTCATGTTAGCGTTCTAAAATTTATGTCAATCGTTTTCTAATCAAAAATTACATAAGAAATGTCTATTTGCGTAACTTTATTAGCGGTTTTGATTTTTTGACGATTTTTTCAAAATTTCACTCGAAAATTTAGGGGGGTCTGAACATTCGTTTGCGTATAAAAATAATAGGTTTCCAGCGTTTACGGATTGGATTTTTGTACCAAATTTCGTTCGAATCGGTCCATTTGTTCGTCAGTTATTTTCTCCACAGACTCACTGACACACACACACACACATACTTTCACACACACACACACACACACACACATAATTTCACACACACGCACACACACACAGACATCACTTCAAAAATGCTTGATTCGTGATCAGGGATGCTTGAAACGTAAAGTAAAAAATGTAATCACACAAACTAAAGGAAATAAATATTTTAAATAGAAAGATAATTTTTTCCTTGAAAGCAACAGTTGTATAAAATCCGTCTATGTTTTCCTTGTATCGTTTGTGTGTTTTGAGTAATAATAAAAAATTCCGTTTCTCGTCAAAATTGCATTACATATCATCGTTGCCCTTGATGCCTTTCATTTTTCATTACGTAGGAATACCAATCTTCTTATTGTTCCTCTCATGACAAATTAACTACTTCAAAGTCGAAAGGGAAAAAAAATAATAATTCGAAACAGTAATTCGAAAAATTCGGTTCTTTGCGAAACCTAAAAATACCTCATACTAACCCATTCGTGAAGGAATTTCGCTCCACCGAAACTTGGCAACTTTCCAACTGGGCAGTTTGCCAGAGAAACTAACTTTCAGTCTGCCTATGCGGCAGACATTGCAGACGAGACATTCACAGAGCCCACGTGACTACTATTACACCCACCCTCACGTGATCGATCGAATAAATTTACCTGTCTGGATTGACCACTGGTAGTCACATATAAAAAACAATATAATTCAACAGAGAGTCAGGTAAGAAGCAATCTTATCGAGTAATTTAGAGAAACACGTATATTTGGAACGGGAAAGGGGTGGAGCACAGAGAGAGGGTGTCCCCGGCAGACAATGGAGGGTGGTGGAGGGGGGATCATTGATCCGTCTGTCCTTCAGAGGTGTAGGAAGATAAACATAACGTACGAGCATAGTGTCCGCAGAAAACGTGCTAGAATTAGTACTAACATAAAATTTGATGACATTTTTTCTAAAGAGAAGAGAGCGATATCATTTAGCAGTTATGTAATGTTTCAAAAACATCGAAAATTTTCTATGTTTACATACTGTGATTGTGATTTTATCTCTAAAACATAATATCCTTAAATTTTTATTAATAAATCTAAGAACATCCTTAAATATTGAAATATTGATTACAAACTCTTTTTCTGAAAATTAAGTACAATAGATTTGAATACATTAAAATACACGCTTCAATTATTTGTTGAATGCTTATATGCAATGTGGCAAAAATATTATTTTTCCTGGCAATTTCTAAATTTCACAGTTTCTGAACAAAATGAATGATGTCTCAAAAATTTATCAAATCCGTTTCATTGTCTACAATCGGTGATTTCCAATCTTTTCGTCTTGTGTTACAATACAACCTATGAGAATATTCTTTAATTTTATTTGCGAACTGTTTTTCTGAATATTAAATACTTGAAATTTAAATGTATGAAACTTATTTTATTTATTTCTGCATGTTTATATGCAAAGGCGCAAAGCATAATTTCTTTATTAACAATTTTTCTTTTTATTTTCCTTATATACACAATGTATAAGGAAAGTATTGTGACGGGGTCGAAAATTCGAATTCGAGTTTTCGACGGGAGAGCACGTTTCAAGCACCCCTGATCACGAATCAAACATTTTTGAGGTGATGTCTGTGTGTGTGTGTGTGTGAAAGTATGTGTGTGTGTGTGAAAGTGTATGTGTGTCAGGGAGTCTGTGGAGACGATAACTGACGAACGAATGGAGCGATTCGAACAAAATTTGGTACAAGAATCACAATTCATGAATATTGGAAGCCTATTGTTTTTATACGCTCTAGGACTCTCCTAAATTTTCGAGTGAAATTTTGAAAAAATCATCAAAAAATCAAAACCTTTAATAAAGTTAAGCAAATAGACATTCTTATGTAATTTTTCCTTAGAAAACAATTGACATAAACTTTAGAACGCTAGCATAAACCGTTCTCGAGATACTGCACATTTTGTAAATAAATTTATCAAAATATCAAATAAATTAAAAAAAATATATATTAACTGTTGAGAAACATGTTCACTTTTCATATGTAATATCATACGATAAATTCGGTGACATCATTCTCGTGGATCTAGCTCGTTCCATTCATGAGAAAAGATACTTTGAGTAATAGTTTTGGATTTGAATGCCAATAGTTATTTATCTGCTATAAGAATAACTTATTTCTCCGTCCATAACACTTGGCGAAATTTTGGCGCCGAATTTAGCGGAATTCCGCCAACTTGGCGACTTTTTGACTTTAAGCCAAATTAATGAAAATCTCGCCAAATGGATAAAAATGACTCTAAATCAATGAAAATGACGACTAATTGACGAAAATTCAATATCTTGGCAATAATATAAATATCTACTATAAGAAAAACCTATTTTTTATTGTAAAAGTAGTAAATTCATTGCATTATATAAAGAACGTCATGTGTTGCCCACATCAGATTTTTTTAAGTTCTGCACTTAAAAATTCTATTTTAAAATATTTATTAAAACAGTTCCATTTTCTTTTATTCATTATTCCAAACGTTTTTATTTCGTGGCATACTGTAATGTATAAGATGGTATTATTATATTTTAATTAACTTTTTTTCTTATATATGAAGTTCAAGAGATTTAAATGTATCAAATACGCGTTTTGTTAATACTTTCCAACACGACTTTAGTCATTCTATCTGTCTGTCTGTCCGTTTGCACTATAACTATCGTAAAAATGACTTTATCAAAATGAAATTTTAGTATGTTGTTGAGACGATCTGTGGGATGTCTGGGAATATAAATAAATAATACCACTCAATTAGTTTTGGATTTAACTCAGGTTGAATATATGAAATACATTGAACCCTATGGGATATAATTTTTCAAACATTTTTTAAGCGGAAATAAAATTGACATATTGCTTCGAAAATTTTTGGAAATATTAAAATTATCACATAAAATGTGTAAAAAAATTTCATCAAATAATGTTAGGTAGTTTTTAAAATAAAAATTGAAATAATAATTACAATCGTATTATATCAAAAGACGTGACGCATTTCAAAATAAAATATGGTAGCCATTTTTTCTCCCCGCTGTGTAAAGATCGTGTTGTTTAAAGATAGTTCAAATTTATATATTTAGTGTTGCATCCGTCATCAAAACGCTGTATTTAAATTTTGTGCCAACGCAATTACAATGTTTTGTTATTTTAAATGATCACTAAACTTTGATTATTGCTACAACGAAACCTAATTTCTGTAACATGTGGAAGGTAAACAAATCAAGCGACTGTAAAATGAGTTGTATAAAAATTGCTAAATTTTTGTTTTACGCAAAATTATTTTGCTCTGGAGTTTGGAATATAAGAATGAATGAAATATTCATTGCTTTTACATAGAGAAGAAGACGATTTATATTTCGATGACGTCATTTGAATAAAGTTCAGTTTGTGCAAGTTCGCATTGTCCTTTTCTATAAAGTTTTAAGTTTTCAAGTATAATAAATTACTGTGTGACAATTTAAAAAATATTAGTGCTGAATATATCACATTTTAGAGATGTTTAAATAAAATTGTATTTCAGCTGGAAAGTGCTTTATAATCAGTGCTTTATGTATGATGGATCTATCATGTTCATTCATTTGTTGGGTGATTATATACAGTGTAAAAGTATCGTTTTCCTTGACAATTTCTCTATTTCTCAGTTTATGCACAAAGCAACCTTATTTAAAAATATTTATCATTCCCATCATATTTCCTATAATCCACGGTTCCCAACCTTTTCATCTCGCATAACATTAAATTGATGATAATCTTTTCTGTGGGACATTGAAGTAGAGAATATTTTTCGTTATACGTAATAGTTAGTTAATTGAAACTACTTTTTAGTTAACTATACAAAACCTTAATGATTTATAATGATGTAGGAATTTGCAAATTTCAATGAAATTATTAATTTTACAGATATATTGCTGAAACAGTACACATTTCCAAGCAATATATTAGTATAACATTTGAGCATCTCATATTTTGTTGCCCACATTTTTAATTCTATTTCTAAGTACCACGACTAGGAATATCTATGATTACATAAGCATTTCTCCTACAAAAACACCGACTTTTGATATCTTTGCATTATAAGTAGCATTGCAAAGCATTGTAAAGAAAGACATCCCCATTGCAGATGACCGTTTCTATGGACCGGTTTCGCGCTTATTATGTGCACTTTGTCATGGAATAACTGTTAACGTCAATGGCAGCAAGGAATTTGATGCCGAATACGTGGAAGATCTCACTGAATTTTGCAAAACTGCAGCAAATAGCAAGTTTTTTTGTTACATGTTTAGTGCATAATAATCGCGAAACCGGTCCATGAATACTGTTATTTGCAATGGGAGTGTCTTCCTTATTTTTGGGAGCGCTTCCTTCAGGAGGGTTCTTGGGATATTGAAGTAGTATTGCATACATAGATTTGTTCTCTACTTTGCAGTTCGAAATGTTGGGAAGCAACCCAGGCATTGCAAGGCTGGTTTTGTTTTTTGGTTTAGCAGGATTCATCAATTATGAAAGTTGTAAACTGCATTGAAAGCAGAAAATCGTTAAGTCAATATTGCAACAAAAAAAAAATCTTGCTGGAAAACATATCAATGGATCTGAAAATTGAAATGCTTTGTTAGTAACAGCATATGATAGTAAACACTTTTTACTTTCCTTATATACATAATGTATAAGGAAAGTATTGTGACGGGGTCGAAAATTCGACATCGAGTTTTCGACGGGAGAGCACGTTTCAAGCATCCCTGATCACGAATCAAACATTTTTGAAGTGATGTCTGTGCGTGTGTGTGTGTGTGTGTGTGTGTGAAAGTATGTGTGTGTGTGTGTGTGTCAGTGAGCCTGTGGAGACGATAACTGACGAACGAATGGACCGATTCGAACCAAATTTGGTACAAAAATCACAATCCGTAAACACTGATAGCCTATTGTTTTTATACGTAATCGAATGTTCAGAACCCCCCTAAATTTTCGAATAAAATTTTGAAAAAATTGTCATAAAATCAAAACCACTAATAAAGTTACGCAAATAGACATTTCTTATGTAATTTTTCATTAGAAAACGATTGACGTAAATTTTAGAACGCTAACATGAACTGTTCTCTAGATATTGCACATTTTTCAAAAAATTATTAAAAAGTCATATAAAATGAAAAAAAATATTTCTTATTGAGAAACATGTTCACTTTTCATATGTGATATATTGGGTGACATCATTCTCGTGGATCTAGCTCGTTCCATTCATGAAAAAAGATACTTTGAGTAATACCTTTGTATTTGAACGCCAATAGTCATTTATCTGCTGTAAGAACAACTTATTTCTTCGTCCATGACGCTTGGCGAGATTTTGGCGACACATTTGGCGGAATGTCGCCAACGTGGTGACATTTTGAATGTTGCCAAATTAACGAAAATCTCGCCAAATGGATAAAAATGACGCTAAATCAATGAAAATGACGCTAAATCAATGAAAATGACGACTAATTGTCGAAAATTCAATATCTTGGAAAGTATATTAGTATCTACTATAAGAAAAACCTATTTTTTTACTGTAAAAGTAGTAAATTCATTACATTATATAAGGAAAGTCATGTGTTTCCCACATCAGATTTTTTTAATTATATGCAACATATACTTGTTATATACGCGTTATAGGGGAAACGTTGCCTCACTCTTATAGTGTCTTAACATTATAACTTCGTTCTTCACAATTTCGGTTGACTGACCTGTAGATGGTTTGCACACACCCTGCTTATATTGCATTTCATCACGTTGATTTATTCCCTGGAGAAGAAAGGCTGCTTGATACGAGTTTTGTTATGAAATATTGGTCCTCTGGGATAAGAGCGTAAATAATCTTTTTGGATTTTGACTGTAAAATAGGGTAAAGCATAAGCTATTAAATTCTGCAGGTTAAAAAAAATCAAATATTAAAGATACAAATTAACTTAATAAATGCAGATCAAAATATTTTTTGAAGATAAGTAGTTTTGAAAGCAGGATGGCAGGTTAGAAGTTTCTTCCTAGCTGATTATCTGGCAAACTAGCGGTTTATTGTGCATTTGACTTTTTTTCACATCAAAATCTGAAATCAGCTGAAACAAGAAATCATGTGCATTGTTACTAGTTATTTTGTTTAAGATATCAAGAGTAAGACTACACGAGTAAGGTAAGATGACGATGTAAGAGTAAGACTACAAAATTAAGACGAAGATACACCAGTAAGAATAGCTACAGCACTGCGCATATGGTGGGCATTATTTTGAATTATAAGTACTAAATATATATTCCTCATCACACCAATATACACTGGCTTCCAAAAGTTAAGCACGGGCGGTAAAATCAACAAAAATGGAAAAGTAAAGATTTGATTAACTTAAAGATGTACATGAAGGTAGCAAATTTGTTTATTCATTAAAGAAAACAAGAATTGTGTACAAAGATGAAAAGTTTTTCAAAGATGTTTAAAGGCAAACAAAATAAACAAAACTTACATTAATATGGTATGTGATCACTCCGGACCTTTACAGAAACTTAACAATGATTTTCCATGCTTTCAGTGAGGTGATCAACCATCGCAGATGCGAGCAATGGTCAGTCCTCCAATAGGGCAGTTTCCAACTCTCTCAGACTAACTGGAGGAGGTAAACTTACAGACAGAGCACGCCAGAGGGCATCCCAAAGGATTTGAATGGTATTAAGGTCAGGGGAATACGCCGGACACATCATACGAGAAATGCCCTCACTTTCTAGGTATTCGCCAACTATGTTAGCTTGAAATTATCGTCCATGAGGAGAAAATCAAGGCCAATTGCTGCAGCGTAGAGTCTCGCAATGGTGTCTAAGACTTCATCCCGATATCGCGCAGTCGTTACAGAACAGTCTTTAAAGATGTGCAGCTCTGTGCGATATCCCATTGAAATTCCAGCCCACACCATGACGCTGCCACCTCTAAATGCGAGATGTTCGTTGATGTTCTGGGCCTGATTGCGCGTGCCACATTCTCTCCAGACCCTTATAAGCTTAACATCTGATTCCAGGGTAAATCTGGACTCGTTCGTGAACAGGACGTTGCACCAATCTAAGACAGTCCAATTGACATGTTTTTATTATTATTAATGCAAAGGCACATAGATATAAATCTATTGGCCCCCATGTGTCACGCAGTGACGCATGAAGCCAGAGCAGAGTACAACAAAAAGAGAAAACAGAAACAAAAATAACAAGAACAAGTAACGAATTAACAAGAGTACATCAGCATCATAAGGGAACGAGCTCTCCAATATCGATCATAGATGTTCTCTCCAGAAATGACCGCACACTCCCGAAGATGATCTCCGTCCATGTCAGTTATTTGTTTACACAAGACACAATTTGAACTACTAAAAATACCTATGCAATTGACATGTTGACGACACCATTTTAATCTTGCCCTCCTGGCTTGGACTGTTAGTGGAACACAAAAACGTGGTACTCAGGCGTACAGTCCCTTCACACAGAGCCTTAGGTGCACAGTACTGTCGGATATTGTCTTACCAAGTGCCGCTGCAACCATTGATGTAATAGTTGTGGAGGTCGCTCGTCGATTCCGCTTGGCTACTGTAGCAATATACCGATCATCAGAGGGGGGGAGGTAACCCTTGGACGACCGGGCACAGGTCTCCGGACAACTGTTTGAACTGTTTGGAATTGCTTCCATAATCAAGAAATTACCGAATGATCAACGCCAAAGAAAGTAGCGACATCTTTGATTGACTGTCCTGCTTCAATGCTTCCGACAGCACGCCAGTGCTCACTATCTGTCATTCGTCTTCTTTCAGTCATAGAAATACGAATATCATGAAAAATAATCCTGCAAAAGTTATAAACACTTCGTATCAGCATTTAAATGCACCCCCCTCAAACCTTCAGAATGCTGGCGTCTTCAACGACTGTCTAATTAGCATATATCCGGACAGTCAATCGTGATTGTCTGTAACATACGATATTTGCATATTGCCATATCTATATCTGCAGCGATTTTCAGTCACTTAAATTCAAATACGCTTTCGAAAATGAAAATTTGCATTGCATGCTTAACTTTTGGAAGTGAGTGTATCACAGAAATTCTTGTTTGTTTATTAGAGGACCAATATTTCTTCCAAGTCGAAGTTTTTGAGTTGTTTATAAATCTTTAATCTTATACGTCTCATTTCGTGGAAAATATGATTCTTCGAAAGTGAAATTTTTTACGAATAAGATTTTTTTTTAATAACTCCAACATTTTACGATTAATCCTATTTTAGGATTAATGTCATCTGTTACGGATCAATTTGATTGTGAATCTTCCATATCACGATCGTGGATATTCTTTTGGGAAGATCAAATATTTGATAATATTAATACACCTCGAAATCTGTCTTAAAACGGAATCACATGAGAGCTAGAAAGTTCTGTTTTAAGCAGAGTTAAGTTATACACAAATATCACTGCAGGATTATGAAGAAAATAATCAAGATATCAGATGACTTAAGACCACCACCATGAAAGCGATGCTACCTTGAAAACTAATCCAAAGTCGAAAACCAACAAACCAATGGTTCTTTTTCCTCCTCCAATTAATAAAACTAAATATGTTATAGACCACTTAGGCTTATATTTGATTACTTATTGCCTAGCTTAATTTTAGGCATTTAATGATTTTCATTCCGGTTTGCTTCTTCTATCTTTTTCTCGGTTATTTGTCTTCCTTTTTTGAAATTTAGTTACTTTTCCACAATTTTGTTTGACGAAGTAGCACATATATATTCCGAAACGAGTAAGTTTCTTCATATTTGTTTTTCACTTCTTTCCTGCTTTTCATTTTCAAATTGTTTTGCCGTTATTTTCAATTATGTTCTGCTTTCTTTTTCTTGCATATTTTTAACAGCTGGCTTAAATGTCTCATGTTCTTTGGAAATCTTTATAGTAGATTTATTCACTATATACTTGTAACTATATACTGTGACTATACACTTGTAACTATACTTGTAATTATACTGTAATTATACACTTGTCTTTTCATGATAAAATTTTATTGTATGCTGTATTTATACGAAGATTTTTATTTATTTAAACATCAGTTTTGAGCGTTTTTTGATAATTGGATCACATCTCAGATTCTAATTTTGCTAGAATTTTGATGCAAAGATTATGATTCTTGTCTTGAACTATCGAACAATTTAGGATATTTTTAGGCGTATTAGGCCTGCGTACCAGGTGTACATGGATTGCAGATCGGGTGGGTTGGTCGTCGAATGCGGCTAGTCCTACACAATAAGATGTTTGTCTGTGTATGTGTGTGTGTGCCGTCTGTAGAGGGAAATCTAAGTATCGGATAATGACAAAATTTGGTACAGATGCACTTCAGTACCCGGTAAAGCTCGGAAAGATTTTGTTTTAAATTTGAATTAGGTTTTGTTAGATATTTTATATTTTAGCACGATTTTGAACTTCAAAAATGTTCGATTCACGTTCTGGGATACTTGAAAAGTGCTCTTCCACTAAAAACTCGAATTCATATTTTTAAACCTGTCATAATATTTTCCCTATAACATATACTACGTATATAGTGAAATAATTGATATTTATAAACATTATAGTAAACAGGAAAGATCGATCATGCTTAAAGGATTTGTTTGGTTAAATATTTGCTTAATGGTTGTTATCTAAATAGGGAGAGTTTTACTTGGGAAAATATATTTTGTTTGAGGCAGGGAATGTTTGTAAGGTTGGTGAAGCAAAGGTGGATATAGTTCATATTTTAGGAGTCTGAATCATTTACTGATGAGGTGTAAGTTGCTAATCTTTTTTTCGGGGGGTGGGGGAGATTGGGAAGTGTATACGGGATTCCATCTATTTCTCAGATATGTAGTTGGTATATTTTAATATGAAAAATCTTGTTTAATCTTTTGATCAGTGCAATTAAAAGATGATAACTTGTGGGTCATCTTGAGCGCGGTTGAATATGGTAAAAATACTTCGTAAAAGTATACACAGTTGATTAAATGTATCGATCGGTTTTAAAGGCAAATACCGGCCTTCTTCTACAATATACATACGAGTACTATAGAGAATTTACTGAAATCAAAGAAGGGGATATTTTTTCTAACAAAAACTTATTCTGTCCTGCTAGATAAAAAATTAGGACATTTCTGTTAGACAAAAATTTCACTTTTTTTATATTAATAGGCTCGAATTTTTGTCTGATTGGATACACATTCTAGTGCTTCCTTCCGTGAGGTTGGTGGTAGGGGAAGGAGGGTACGGTCCCTGTGGATGCCTCCCCCACTGGGTTCCGGTCTAAATTGGGTGGCACTTCCCGGCCGTCCAAACAGTTACCTTACACCTTTCTGGTAGGTCGGACGGTCTGGGTCTCAACAACAACAACATTCTAGTGCTGCTCTGAAATTCTTTGTAGTAAGTGCGTTGTCTCATTTATCATGAAGAAGAGTCTTTCTACACTGTTTTCTTTGGGTTGGTTTTTCTGTTTGTTTGTTTGTTTGTTGGTCGGTTTGAGAATTTTTGATCCACTTCCACTGAACCGATTTTCTTGAAATTGTACGCACATTTTTATTAGTGATTTTAATGTAATATTTCATCAAATTTGACTTGTCCCCCTCCAGAATTCATGCTCTGGTCCGCAAAAATCTCATTGTTGTAAGATAGTTAAAAACAGTCCAATATTAAACTTCGCTTCTATATACAGATGTAATTCAATTGCTGTAAAATAGTTAAAAATGTGTTCAATGTTCAGCTTCGCTTCTATATACATATAAAAAGAAAAAAATAACATGATACAGCTCATGGCGAATTATTAATGTTTTTATATATAAAGAACTTCTATAACTTTATCATATAAAAGGCTTGATTACATATCTGAAGAAAAATTGATTACAAAATCGAAAAATACTAAAATGTATATAAAATAATATATTATGAAAACATTTTAAGTTACACGATTTTAGTAAAATGTATCAAAAAGTTAAAAATAATTTTTTACCATCATAAAATTTTTTGATAAAAAAATAAAAGCATGAGGCGGCTGTAGAAGAATTTTATTTAGGCATTAACAAAGTTTTGAGGAATAATAGAAGTGATCATATAGAAATGACATATATAACAAGAAATGTCAATCAAGCTTAAAATATTGATTATGAAACACTTTCCAAATGAAATGCAATTTTATTTAAAGGCGGTGATATTATTTTAATTATCACAGAACTACAATGATTTATTTTACTTAAAAACTTAAAACTTCATCGAAAAAATGAACTTTGTTCAAATGACGTCATCGAAATATAATGCTTCTGGTTCTCTATGTAAAAACAATGAATATGTCATTCCTACACTTTTATTCCAGACTCTAGAGTTAAATAATTTTGCGAGAGAAAAACATTCAGAAATTCTTATACAGCTCATCTTATAATCACTTGTTTACATTTTGCATCCATTAAAATTAGGCTTCGTTGAAGATATAATTAAAGTTAGATGATCATTTAAACTAAAAAATATTGTAATTGCGTAGGCGCAGAATATCGATGTACAGAAAATAATAAAGCAGATTTAGAAAAAAATTATAATAAAAAGCAGATTAGAAAAAAATAAAGCAGATTTAGGACGGATGCAGCACTAAATATAAATTTAAAAGAATTTTAAAAATCACGATTTTTATTCTGGGAGAAAAATATGGATCCCATATTTTATTTTGAATTGATCACTTCATATTATAAGGGTGTAATTATTTTAACTTTTATTTAAAAAATTTTCAAACATATTTTGCCGAAATTTTTTTATATGTTTTATGGGATATTTAGAATATTTCCTAAAATTTTCGAAGCAATTTGTGAATTTTATCTTTCCTTAAAAATGTTGGATAAATTAGGTTCCATAGGGTTCAATGTATTTCATTTTTTCAAACCGGGTTCAATCCAAAACTAATTGGATGATATTATTCATTTACGTTCCCATATGTCCGTCTCAAAATCATACTAAAATTTCATTTTGATAACGTCATTTTTACGGTAGTTATCGTACGAACAGACAGACAGATAGACAGATAGAATGAACAAAATCATAAACACTTGTCAACTATGTTGTAAAGTGTTAAAAATGATAGAATTTTAAATAAATATTGTCAAAGAAAAATATCAAAGAAACTTTTTTAAATGAATAAAATGTATTCATTGTTATGTAATTTCTATGTTATCGCTTCTGTTATTTCTTAAAATTCCTCTAATATCTAAATGCAATTCTTTCATGTGCGCACCACGATCTTAGTTTTAGTCACATTTAATCAAAAATGTTGTGATCACTAAAAATTATTTTCTTTTTATTGCATCTTACTAAAACTGTGTAACTTAAATGTTTGTAAATAATATTTTATTTGACTTTGAAACCTGTTGATATAACATTTTTCTTTATTTTCACTATAAATGACTTCATTATGTAATTCGTTCACATGACTATAGTATTTATTTTCTGATATTCAAAAATTCTATCCTATTAGTAAAAAGCTGTAGTAACTTTTCTGTCCTATTTATCCTGAAGATGTAGGGTCTTTTTTGCCTTTAGTACACTTATAATGAAGTACTTTTTTATTTTTGCAATGGAATATTTCATCATTATAGAATTCATTTGCAACACTATACAATTTCTGTTTTATTAGACAAAAATTTTTTCATGTTGGCGAAAAGCGGTTTTAGCTTCTCTATCTTAATTATCTCGAAGAAACGCTTTTAAAAAGCTTTTACTTAACACGTCATAGCCGGTGTGCTTGAATGTTTGAATTTCTTTGATGGTATTACTTTCCTTATATACATAATGTATAAGGAAAGTATTGTGACGGGGTCGAGAATTCGAATTCGAGTTTTCGACGGGAGAGCACGTTTCAAGCATCCCTGATCACGAATCAAACATTTTTGAAGTGATGTCTGTGTATGTGTGTGTACAATAACTGACAAAAGAATGGAACGATTCGAACGAAATTTGGTAGAAAAATCACAATCCGTAAACACTAGAAGCCTATTGATTTTATACGCAATCGAATGTTCAGAACACCCCTAAACTTTCCGAGTGAAATATCGAAAAAATCGTCAAAAAATCAAAACCGCTAATAAAGTTACGCAAATAGACATTTCTTATGTAATTTTTCATTAGAAAACGATTGACATAAATTTTAGAACGCTAACATGAACCGTTCTCGAGATATTGCACAGTTTTAAAAAAAATTATCAAAAAGTTATATAAAATAAAAAAAAAGATATTTCCTATTGAGAAACATCTTCGCTTTTCATATGTAATACCATGCGATAAATTGGGTGACATCATTCTCGTGGATCTAGCTCATTCCATTCATGAAAAAAGATACTTTGAGTAATACTTTTGTATTTGAGCGCCAATAGTCATTTATCCAATAGTAAGAATAATTTATTTTTCCCTCCATAACGCTTGGCGAGTTTTTGGCGACGAATTTGGCGGAATGTCGCCAACTTGGCGACATTTTTAATTGTTGCCAAATTAACAAAAATCTCGCTAAATTGATAAAAATGACGCTAAATCACTGAAAATGACGACTAATTGAAGAAAATTCAATATTTTGGAAAGATTATTAGTATCTACTATAAGAAAAACCTATTTATTTTACTGTAAAAGTAGTAAATTCATTACATTATATAAGGAAAGTCATGTGTTGCCCATATCAAATTTTTTTTACCATACTTTTCTACATCCCAGAGAGCTGAAATTTGTTGCAGAGTAGTACATTCTAGTAGAACATTTTAATCTATTAAATTTGGAGGATTCTCTAAAAATGGAACCGGCATTGTTTTGCAAAATGAGCCATAACAAACCCATTGTTGTTAAATAGTTAAAAAGAGTACGAATGCATATATTTCGCATTAATTTTACATAGGGTAATGGATGAAAGTATGTTTTGAAAGTATTTTTTGAAAGTATGTTTTGAAAGTATATTTTGAAAGTATGTTTCGAAAGTATGTTTTGAAAGTATATTTTGAAAGTATGTTTTGAAAGTATATTTTGAAACTGTAGATGAAAGTATATATTGTTGTAGATGAAATTATGTTTTGAAACCTTTAAGAGAGGATTATATGAAATTTCGCAGTAAAAATACTCTCAGAAAGCGAAAAGCTTCCTTTTGGGACAAAATCTTTTGGTATATAATATTTTTGCAAATATTCTGGAGGAATAGGAAAATTAATTCGAGGGATAGAAAATGAAATTCGCACTCAGTCACAGACTCGGAATTTGTTAATTTTTTTTTCAAGTCCTGCAATTCTCACTGTAAAGAACCTTTTTGTCCCAGTCGGCCCTAAAAACACGGATCTTCGTCAAACTACACGACTACCTTAAACTATGAGGTACTGGGATGGAATTGTAAACTCTTATCATTGAAGTGGATTTCTCCTCTCTCTAATGTCATATTTATGGAAATCTGTCAATCTGACAGACCAATTTCTGCTATTTTTACCTCAAGTTAGCCTCCTGATGCTATTTTTATCCTCCAGATTAGTTTCCTGCCAGATCGTTGTCCTCCCAATTTTAAATCGGCGTTCAATATCCCAGAATCCACGCTTGTCGTACTACGGTCACTTTCAGACCTCCTACATCATTGCTCTAACCTGCTGAGTTGATTTGTTGGGACGCCATTGTAAAGTCCCTTGTTATCCCAGTCGGGGCTCTAACTGCGGATCTCCGTATTAGTCAGCTGACGTTATCCCGATTGAGATACAGGGACGTAATTGCAAGCTCTTATTGTCGAACTTAACTATGCACCTCTTGTGGCTGGACGGTAAGTGATCTGGCCACCGAGAAGAGATTAGTCCTCTGGCCATTAAGGGGATATTAATCTTTTGGCTGTCGAGGAGAGCCTTGTCCTCTGGCCAACGAGGAGAGATTAGTTCTCGGGCCATCGAGCAGAGATTAGTCCTCTGGCCAACGAGGCGAGATTAGTCCTCTGGCCACAGAGGAGAGATTAGTTCTCCGGCCATCGATCAGAGATTAGTCCTCTGGCCAACGAGGAGAGGTTAGTCCTCTGTCCATCGAGGAGAGATTAGTTCTCCGGCCATCGAGCAGAGATTAGTAGTCTGGCCAACGAGGAGAGATTAGTCCTCTGGCCACCGAGGAGAGATTAGTTCTTCGGCCATTGAGCAGAGATTAGTCCTCTGGCCAACGCGGAGAGATTAGTCTTCTGGCCATCGAGGAGAGATTAGTTCTCTGGCTTTCAAATCCATGAGTGCAATTCACATCTTATCGATGGTAGTGTACTCTGTCTATTCATGCACATTTGTAATTGTTCGAGTTCCAATTTGAACTACGAAACTAGCTTTCATATGCAGAAAATAGATGTACATCATCAAATTTTTCTAAATCAATTCGCAAGATGCAAGTTATTGACCGAAGCACACATATTTCCTTTGGCAAGAAAAGTTCTTTATCTTATTGGAGCTGAAATTCTTCTTATGCACAAGACATCAACGTAGTTCTACTTTATAGTGTAGTGGAAGATATGTCGTGGAATCGCATTGTGTAAAATCCCAAATTTCTTAATAATTTCTAAATCCTTTTCAATATGAGTAAAAACCGAATCAATATTTCTATTCTAAAAGCAATTGCATTTATTTATAACGACCGTAAAGAGCATTGCTCAACAAATGGTTTTGAGAAACTTGTCATTAGACCATTAGTTATGTGTTTCTCTCTTGCAGAATTGCGTATTATTGAATTTCGTTTTTTTTCTCGTTATTGCATTTTGTTATAGTTTAAATAAAAAGTATGATATTTACTAAAAGCTTTCATGTATTAAGATATATTTTCGCAAAATAGAATTGTGTATTATAATTTGTAACTCATAAAAATATATTACATTGAAACTTGTATATATAAACTTTAAATAATTTAAAAATACTGAAACTTGATGTTTCATTTATTTTCAAAATAATATTGATGATCTCCTTTCGCAAAATAGAGATTTATATTATAGGTTGTAACTCAATTCTGAACATTCGATTGTGTTTTAAAACAATAGGCTTCCAGTATTCACGGATTGTGATTTTTGTACCAAATTTCATTTGAATCGCTCTATTTCTGAGATATCGTCTCCACAGTCTCACTGAAACACACATACATACAGAGACAGACATCACCTCATGAATGTTTGATTCGTGATCAGGGATGCTTGAAACGTGCTCTCTCGTCGAAAACTCGAATTCGAATTTTCGACCCCGTCACAATACTTTCCTTATACATTATGCATAAGTAAAGGAGGAAAGTAAAAAATAAAAACTTCCTTCCAAGGAATCTATGAAATCTTTAAATGGTTTGCGTCAAGTTCCCGTAGGACCGGATCTGTACATTCAGGTGTAGAGAACCCTGCTGAAGGATCTTTATACTCCATGTATTCACATGTAGATTTTTATTTGTTTATTTTATATTTATTCTCCATATACTTAGTAAATTACATAAAAATAAGAAACAAAGTAGTTACAAAAATCAACGATAGGGGTCGTTCCTTTCATGAGCGTGATTCTAAGGAATCTTTTAATTCATATATGGGATGAGGGTCTTTAACACAACTTCCATCGTTTCCTCACAAAAGTAAACATTTCAAAAGCTGTGAAAAATTCTAATGTAATCGACACATTTTTGATTAATTAAATGCCTTTTAAAAAACGCAAAATATTTAGCATATTAAACTCTTTATTAGAAAAACAGAAAATAGCACATTCACTAATTAAAAGCTGGATACCTGACACTAGAAAAGTATGGTTTCAAAAGCAGGAAAAAATATAAACTATAGTTTTAATTGCGTTTCCATTACATTAACCAAGAAAATTATGTTGTTAAAACATTTCTCAGAAAACTAAACTTTAAAACGGACGTTTCAAAAATAAATTAAATAAATAAAATCATTAAGACTGACGTTTTGAAAAGAAATTTGAAAGTAAAGCCAATGTAAAAACTATTATTCATTAGTGAACATTAAAAATAAAGCAAAACATTCCAAACGGAGTATTTGGCTTAGTTTGAGGAAAAACGCTATTTTTAAATAAGCTTGTAAATATCAGTCCAATCATTAATTTTTTTAGAATTCACTTTTTAGAAAGAACCTTCACTATTAAGACACATTTGATCATGTATACACATTTGATCATGTGGAGGCGTTAGCCCAGTGGTTAACGCGCGGGAATTGCACTTGGTAGGCCCGGGTTCGAATCCCTCTGTGCTCAAACTGCCTCCGTGTTCACGTCGAGTACGATCACGTTAAACATGTGGGTCCGTAAGTCCTTCCGAGAGGTTGGTAGTAGGGGAAGGAGGGCAAGGTCCCTGTGGATGCCTCCCCCACTGGGTTCCGGTCTAAATAGGGTGACTCTTCCCGGCCGTCCAAACAGTTACCTTACACCTTTCTGGTAGGTCGGATGGTTTGGGTCTCAACAACAAGAACATTTAATCATGTGTACACATTTGATCATGTGTGTTTAGCTAAGGGATTCAAAATACTAATCCTGAGTGCAGAACTCAGAAGTTTTGTCTTAAATGGGTGGTTTGTTTTGGGATGAAGGTTATAAAGTTAAAAATTATAAAAACACAGATTCAAAATTATCTTCTCCCCCCCCCCCCCAAACCGAAAAAGCCAGAAGTTCAAACTTTCGCAGCGTTGACAGAGATTTGAAACGCGAATAATCGCCATCAGTTGCTAAAGGCTCAGTTGCTAAAACTCTGTTGCTAAAAGGCGGACCGGGATTTTAAATTCAAAATTACAACTTTCTCAATTTTATATTTATACTATTCACATTGGATATGCAAGTACAGATTATTGAAAATGATAATTTGACTAACAAGTGCCCGATTTCAAATAGAAATGCGTGAATTAAGCATTTATTCAATAGAAATTTTCTTCTGTGATCTTGCCCGCTTAACATGACCCTAGTGAGCTACAGCCGACAGCATTGGGAGGTATAGAAAATTTCATTTTTAACACTTTACAACAACGTTGAAAAGTGTTTATGGCTTTGTTCATTCTGTCTGTCTGTCTGTCCATTAGAACGATAACTGCCGTAAAAATGACTTTATCAAAATGAAATTTTAGTATGTTGTTCAGACGGTCTGTGGGACCTATGGGAATATAAATGATTAATATCACCCAATTAGTTTTGGATTGAACCCGGGTTGAAAAAATGAAATATATTGAACCCTATATGACCTAATTCTTCAAACATTTTTTAAGCGAATTTAAAATTCACAAATTGCTTCGAAAGTTTTAGGAAATATTCAAATTATTCCATAAAATGTATGAAAAAAATTTCTGCGAAATATATTCAGTAGTTTTTTAAATAAAAATTAAAATAATAATTACACCTTTTATATGAAGCGATCACGTGACCCACTTCAAAATAAAATATAGCATCCATTTTATGTCATATTCGTGATTTTTCAAGTTCTTTTTAATTCATATTGAGTGTTGCATCCGTCCTAAAACCGTTTTATTTTTGCCTAAATTCTGTGCATCTACATACTGAAACAACGCAATTACAATATATTTGAGTTTAAATGATCATCCAAATTTGATTATTTCTACAACGAAGCCTAGTTTCCAATTATGGAAAATGTAAACAGCAAAATATATAGAATGAGTTGTATAAGAATTGCTGCATTTCTTCAAAGCAAAATTATTTAGCTCATGGAGTCTGCAATATAGCTGATATGAATGAAATATTCATTGATTTTACAGAGAGAAGGACGATTTTTTGGATGAAGTTTTAAGCATAGAGTTTAATTACTCGTACCTCCATGGTCTTAAGTTTTTATATAAAATAAATTATTATAGTATTGTGATGAATGAAATGAATGGTAAAATGTTTATGAATGAAATACTGTTTTATAGAAAGAGCCAGGCGTGTTATATTTCGATGTCGTCATTTGAATAAATTTCAGTTGATTTCGATGAAGTTTTCAAATATAATAAATTATTGTAGTATTATGATAATTATAAAAATATTACCGAAGAATGTATCGCATTTTAGTGATGTTTAAACGAGGCAATTTAGATTTCAATGCCGTCATTTGAATAAAGTTAATTTTTTTCGATGAAGTTTTAAGTTTTCAAATATAATAAATTAATGTAGTAGTGTGATAATTTTTAAAATATTACCGAGGAATGTATCGCATTTTAGAGATGTTTAAATAAAATTGCATAGAAGTTGGAAAGTGTTTCATAATGCTTTATGCATGATTGACCTTTCTTTTTGTTTTGTAATGGGTCTCGAAAGCCAAAGAAAAAAATAAGTATTTTCAGTTATACTATATTTGTGACTGCTAAAAAACCCCTGCTACAAAGTGGGCCGCTAGATGTGGGCGCCACAGCTAATGATTTGTATATTTTACTAGCACGCATGCTCTAATTCTAAATAAGCGGCCGATACGTAAATAATGCAAATTACATATAATACCACTCAATTTCCAAATAGCTTTCATGAACCAAAATCAATCCCATATTTCGTTTTACAATATATTTTCTAGTTATACAACGTTTTCGTATTACGTCTGAATTATGCTCATTTGATATGTATTGAATAAGCTCGTTGGAAATACTTGGAATTGTAAAATGAAAAGCTGTTTCTTTTAATTACAAAAGTCGGAATTTCGTTATTTAGTTTATGTTTCATTTTTAGAAATTTCAGTTTAATGTTAGATTATCGTATTTTAATATCCCGCTATGTTTTGCTATTGAAGTTCAAGTTTCAGAGCTGATCAAAAAAGAAACAAGAAAGATCAATCATGCATAAAGTATTGATTATGAAACACTTTCCAACTGAAATGGTTTAGTTGGAACACTTTCCAACTGAAATGCAATTTTATTTAAACATTTCTAAAATGCGATACCTTCAGCGCTGATATATTTTAAATTGTAACAGTATTTCAATGATTTATAATATTTGAAATTTTAAACTTCATCGAAGAAAATGAACTTTATTCAAACGACTTCATGGAAATATAAATCGTCTGGCTGTCTATGTAAAAGCAATGAATATTTCATTCATATCACTTTTACTTCAGACTGCAGAGATAATTAATTTTGCAATAAAAATTTCGGCAATTCTTACAATCACTTGTTTTCTTCTGCATCCATTCAAATTAGGCTTCATTATAGAAATAATCAAAGTTTGATGATCATAAACTCAAAAATATTGTAATTGCGTGGGTACAGAATATAGATGCACAGAAAATACTAAAAAATAAAGCTGTTTCAGGACAAATGCAACATTAAATATAAATTTAAAAAGAACTTTAAAAATCACGATTTTTACACCATTAAAAAAAGATGGATGCCATATTTTATTTTGAAGTGAGTCACTTGATCTCCTCATATAATATGGGTGTAATTATTATTCTAATTTTTATTCAAAAAACTACCAAATATATATTGCTGAAATTTTTTTTATATATTTCATGGGATAATTTAAATATTCTTGAAATTTTCGAAGCAATTTGTGAATTTGGCGAAAAATTAGGTCCCATAGGGCTCAATGTATTTAATTTTTTCAACTGTAGTTCAATCCAAAATTAATTGGGCTATACCAAAACTAATTGGATTTGTCATTTACATTCCCATATGTTCCACAGACCGTCTCTACAACATACTAAAATTTCATTTTGTAAAGTCATGTTTACGGCAGTTATCGTGCGAACGGACAGACAGACAGACAGAATGACCAGTCATAAACAATTTTCAACTATGTTGTAAAGTATTAAACAATGAGTTTGTTTCGTCTGCTGGAATAAATTGATTTTTGATGTCGAAAGTATAAATTAATTTATATATACTATTATCAAAATTTTACGGCCGATCTATGTCAAATTTTCAGAACAGTTCTAAAACTGGGAAATACTTCTATACTTCAAAATTTGAAATACTTTCGTAAAATCTACGAAATTAGAAAATAGTACATTTCATAGCACTTAAAGTCTGGAATGAAAGTGTGAGATATCGTTTGAGAAATCTGCTTAATAAATTGGATCGTCTGCGTGATAAATTAGATACAGAAATGTGGAAAATTCGGCTGAATTTCGACTTTTAAGTTCATAACTTTTACGCTGATACAAATAAAAAAAGTAAATAAAAAAATTCAACGAAATTTTTTGTTCTGGAATTTTAGCCACGCTTATACCAAATTTTGCGGATATCTTAAACTTCGATTTTCCGCTTTAGAAGACATACACACAGACATATTTCATAATGTAAGATAATGGGTCATCAGTTTAAGAAAAAAAACTAATCGCTTTTACTTCAACTCTAATCCTTAACTCAAGCCCAGAAAACAAGATATTCATCTATTTGTTGGATGTACAAGACAAGCAAAATATGCTTTAAATAAAGAGTAAAAAAAGCTAAATTTTGGTTTTAATTCTGTTTCCATTACATCAAACGAGAAAAAAAATCTTTTCTTGCACAAAATACTCTCGTTAAAACACTTGTCATAAAACTAATCTTTAAAACTGACGTAAAATAAAAGGTTTTGAAGAAAATCCAATTTTTATACGAAAAGTATATTGTGCATCATTCAACATAAAAAGTGAAGAGACTTGTGTAATTGGCTTAGTTTTTTTCAAAAGAGGGTAATTTTTAATTATGATAAAATAATAATATCAACGCGAAGCATCAGTGCACTCATTAATTATTTTAGAAAAGGCTTTTTGGACAGTATTCTAATTAAAGTATGCTTGTCAGCAGTTATAGACAAGTATACTTTATTTTAATTAAAGCATGCTTGTCTTAGAGAAGCGCAATCCCATTTATTCAAGAAAGCGGTATTTATGGTAGAATAGTACTGTAGCTAAAGGTAGGAGAAAAATTGCCATCCGCGAAAGTATTCGATAAAAAATTAGTGAAAAACCAATATGAAGGAACTTATTTGTCTGGTTTTGTAGGCTATATGAGCTAACTTTGCCCAATGAAGTTGCAATTATATCACCAGCTGGTTCCTTCATATTTGCTTTTCGCTTTTATTCCTGTACTAGCAGCATACCCGTTCTTCGTACAGTGTATATATTATAAACTTAAAATTCACAATCATGTTCAAATTCCTGTAGTATATTAAATGACATTTTCAATCAAAACATTCTGTTAAAATATTTAATACAAGGCTCGTAAAAAGAAGTTTAAGAATCTCTGTTCTCGCCATACAAAATTATCTTTAAGGGCAGATCTGAAGAATAAAACATCCTGGCCCCTTTTGTAAGCAAATTGAATCAATATATGCAAAATGAAAGTATTAAAATTGTATGGGGCCCGTACTACTTATATATGCGAATATTAGGAGATATAGCCAGTATTAGTACATTACATGTATAAATTGAATAAACCCGTAATGGACTCCAATATATACCTGAATGACAGCACTAAAATTATATGGGAATATATATATATATATATATATATATATATATATATATATATATATATATATATATATATATATATATATATCCCTGTATATATATATCCTCGTACTACTTATGTTGTCACAGATTAGAAAATATGGCATTATGTTAGTAGACGATTACCCGTATTAGAATATGAGTTTCGAAAATCTTTGCCAAAATAAAACAGATGACGTAATAAATTGGAAATATCAATAATCCCTGCAATCTTTATACCAGAAGGTCGTAATTGATTCCAATATATGCCAATATATATCAAAACATCTGCCAGTATACCTGCACTACTTATATTCTCGTAGATTAGAAGATATACCCGTGCATTTGTAGAAGATTACTCATACAACGTACAATATATGATTTTAAACAATTTTTGACATGATAAAACAATGGCATAATAACTTGAAAATATCAATAATCCCTGAATCAATATCAATAATAATAATGTTTCAACCTGAAGACCATAATTGATATTATCCAGTCAAAAATGCAATGTCAATGAAATTTATTTTATAGTGTATACATATTTATTATTCAAATCGGAAAAGATTGAATAAAAATCGTATGCCGCATAACAAACACATTGGATTTACATTCGTTGCTAAACGGCATGATACCATTTGCTTCAAATAAATATTGATGGAAATTATATCGCCTGAATAATGCTATCTCCATGGAAGGTTTGGCGTAATTTTCATCCATTTAGCGATAATTTAAAAAATCGCCAAATTTATCGCCAAGTGAGACTGTAGAACTGATATTCCCATTTGCGACAAATTGACGAAACATCATCACAATACTATCCCCGAACAAATCTCAATTATTTTCATTTATTAAGCGCGATTTTATAAAATTTCATGATATTTTTATGGATTTATATATATATATACAAACATTTTTATCAATTTGGTGATATTTTAAAAATTCGCTAAATGTGTTACTAAGTAGGAAGGATGGACTGATCGACAAATGCTACCGAAACATTATTTCAGTATTCTATTATGAAAAATCGAATTTAATTTCATTGATTTGTGTCGTTTTTATGAATTTGGCGACGTTTCCGTCAATTTGGCAAAGCTTAAGAAAAGTTGTTAAGTTAACGATATTCTGCTAAGTTCGTAGCTCTGAATTTGAAGATCTGAAGAATAAAATATCTTCAACCCGTTTGTATATACTAAATGAAAACACTAAAATTTTATTAGAAGATATACCCGTTCTACTCTTTTCTGTTTCAACAATCGGATAAATGAATTTATTGGGTAAACACAATATATGAGTTTATTAGTTAAAGACAATATATAAGCTTAAAAACGCTTTGCCAAAATAAATGAAAGTGATGTACGTAGCCCGTAGTTAATATAATTAACAGAAAAATCAAACCGTTCTTTTCTAAAATATATTTTGATATCCATTTATTTATTATTCAAATTGAAAAAATAGTAATTAAAATTAACAGACAGATTGAATTTAATTGCGTTTCTGAGCAACATGGTATAAGATAGAATCTTCCTCATAAACTGCGAAATTAAATAACCATTTTGTTTTCTTTATACTTTTCATTGTTCAGTAAAATCTTGTAAAAGTAAACCATGGAGATAGATTTCCCATTTAAATTCTTGTTTCAAATAATTCATGTTTTCAGAAAGTGACTAATTAGAGCAAAAAATCTTCCATCAAACTCAGAGATAAAGTCTTAATTCATTTTCAAATGATTTTCAGCCTTTTAGTTCTGATAAACCACGGAGTTAGAGAGCATAACTCCTAGGAAAAAGTTTTGCTTTTCATTAATATCTCGACAACTCCTGGTCTTAGAAAATCGACACTTGGACTAAATTTATGGGGGCTATTTGAAGGCTATCCACAAAATTTCATCAAATTCGGTTCAGCCGTTCTCCCGTGATGATGGGACAAACAGACAGACAGACAGACATATTTTCAATTTTATTTATATAGATTTTATTATTGTTTTGCTGTTCATTTCAATTATTTTTTAATAATTTTTTTTGTTTGTAATTTTTAAAGCTGGTTTAAAAGTTTTATGTTCTTCTGTTACAGTTATTGTAGATTTAGTCGCTATTCATTTGTTTCTGTTCATTCTGTTCTTACAGCCTTACTGTTTTTTGTTCATTCTTTATTTTCTTCAGATTTTCTACATGTTTCATTCAGTTGTAGTTTTCTGCTTTCTTGCGTGTTCTCCTGTCTCCCTGGTTTTTTTCCGTTCTCTTCGGGGATGTTAACTTTTCTTCTATATTCAGTCATGTAATTCAATTATACATCAGATTCTGAACTTGCATGAACAACTAGGGTTGCGCTACTTGTTTGCCTGGAGGAAGAGGGAGTTTTCTGCCTTTTAAACCATTTGGTCCCTAAAATAAAGTATATGATATATTCCGACAAAGTTTTTATATTATTGGTGCTCTATGGTTTTGCCAGCTCAAAGTGACTCAATGATTTATTTAATGAATTCATTTTATCATATAAATATGAAAGAATCTTTTTTATCATATATATTTTTTAATTATCATAATTATTTTAAAATTCACAGCATTTGTAAAAGTGCCCTACGTAATGTCAGTATTTTGAAAGTAATCGCCATATTGTAAATTATTCATTAATATTATGATATTCATGATTTCAAGGTTTAATACTGATAAATTATAATACAAATATGTAGTAGACAAAAAATATAAATTACATGATATTGTAAATTATACAGTAGGCAAAAATCTATACAGGATGTTTCAGAAAAAGAGAATAAGTTTCTAACTCTGAAACCATTTGTTTTAGAAAAATGCTTTTGGTATAAAAAGTTTGTAAATCGAGAGCAGCGTTTTCAAATTAATGTTTAATTTAGGGCCCGTATAAAAATAAAAATTAAAACTTTTCAAGTCTCTCCATATCTTTCCAAAAATTAAGTTACTGTCTCCAAAATAAACATTGTCGATCTGCTCTTTTATTTTTATTATTAAATTTCTTTAAAGGTTAAATTTCTAAAAGTGAAGCAAAAATTTTAATTAACATAGAAAGATGTAATTATGTAAAAAAAAATATTGCATTTTCGCCTTTCACTAGGGAGTGAATGTTGCCATTTTAAAAAATCTGATGTGAGCAAGCAGCACATGACTTTCCTTATATAATGCAATGGATTTTCTAGTTTCACAATAAAAAAAAAAATAATGTACAAGATCCACGGCGCTGTATTTTTATCGTTGAATTGTACATTGGGCGATTTTCAGGATGACACCGTGTAAAACTATTTCAAAATACTCAATTAACTTATACTTCGCGCAACTCTAAACAATCATTGATATTGATAGCATCCTCAATAAGCGATATAGTCCATATATTAAAATACTTTAATAATTACTTCATGATTTAGTCATCATTTTCATTGATTTAGCGTCATTTTTATCAATTTGGCGACACTTTCGTTAATTTGGCAACATTTAAAAATTCGCCAAGTTGGCGACATTCCGCCAAAATCTCACCAAGCGTTATGGACGGAGAAATAAGTTATTCTTATAGTAGATAACTGACTATTGGCGTCCAAATAAAAAAGTATCACCTAAAGTATCTTTTCTCATGAATGGAACAAGCTAGATCCACGAGAATGAAATCACCCAATTTATCGCATGATATTACTTATGAAAAGTGAATTTATTTCAACAATGGGAAATATTCTTTTTAATTTGATATGATTTTTTGATAATTTTTTGGAAAAACGTACGATATCTCGAGAACGGTTTATGCTAGCATTCTAAAATTTATTTTAATCGTTTTCTAATGAAAAATTACATAAGAAATGAGTATTTCCGTAACTTTTTTAAAGGTTTCAATTTTCTTAAGATGTTTTCAAAATTTCACTCAAAAATTTAGGGGGGTTTGAACATGCGATTACGTATAAAAACCATATGCTCCCAGTATTCATGGATTGTAACTTTTGTACCAAATTTCGTTCGAATCGGTCCATTCGTTCGTCAGTTATGTAGTTCACAGTCTCACTGACGCACACACACACTGACACACACACACACACGCACACGCACACACAGACATCATCTCAAAACGCCTGATTTGTGTTCAGGGATGAAACGTGCTCTTCCGTCGAAAACTCGAATTCGAGTTTTAGACCCCGTCACAATATTTTCCTTATATATTATATGTATATAAGGAAAGTAAAAATGTGATCTTTAATTGAGTTTCCAACTTCTTTCGTTCATTCCAGAATATAGGGATAGAGCGGTCAAACTGATTTTGAAAGATTTAAGCGTCGAAGGAAAATATTTTAGATATTCAAGTGCTTTGTGAAAGGGGTGGTATGTCAATTTTGAAATGCACTTCATATTTACCAGCACGAATTAAAAATTTATTTCTAAAAATTTTCTTTTCGATTTAGAAATTTTCTATGCCAAAAACATTTGTCTGAAAAAAAAATGGTTCTGCAGTTATAAACTTGTTCTCTATTTCTGAATAGTAAAATAACTCTTTTTACCCAGAAAATTAAATTAAAACTAGCTGAATACCCGTTGGAAATCAGCGGTTTCGTTGTAAGCAACCCCTGAATAGTGTATATTTTTTAATAATTCGCATTTTACATTTATTCGGCAAATCGAATATTTTAGTATGCAGAATCTCCTAAAGAAGAATATATTGGAAATCTAATTGCGCACTTCTTTCTTTCGAACTATTTACACGTACACCAAATTAACGTCTCTATCTCATCCCGAAGCATACTATTTTATCATTTCCCCTTTCGAACGTTTTTCTGTGGAGCACACCCATAAATGAACGTTTTTGAAAAACTCCGTTCGTCTTGGTGTTTTTGTCAGATGACAGTCTTATATACCAAATATCAAGAATCTATCACATTCAAAAGGATGCGTGTCTCATTTATTCGGAAAATCGAACTTATTGGTTTACCCCGTAAAGTAGAAAATATCGAAAATTTCAAATGGCACACTTTCTTCCTTTCAAACTGTTTGCCCGTACATCAAATTTGACGTTTATATCCTACCATGAAGTATGTTTTTCTATCACTTCACCTTTCGAACGTTTTCCTGTGTAGTACCCACTTAAATGAACATATTAAAAAACCGTTATAATCTTAGGTTTTTTTATCAGATGATTAGCCAATATACTAAATGTCAAGCCTCTATCACGTTGCAAAGGAGGCGTTTTTCCTTTGTTCGGCAAATAGAATATTTTAGTGAGCGGTATCCCCTACAATAGCAAATATTGGAAAACTGAAATTGCACACTTTCTTCCTTTCCAACTTTTTACCAGTACACCAAATTTGAAGTCTCTATCTCAGCGTGAAGCATGCTTTTTCTATCATATCACCTTTCTAATGTTTTTGTGTAGAGTACCCACCCCCTTAAATATACATGTTTGAAAAACTCTATTCTTTTTGTGTTTTCTATCATATGATTCGCCCCTATACCAAATATCAATCCTCTATAATATTTTAAAATGGGCGCTTCTCCTTTATTATGAAAATCGAACATTTTGGTGTGCGGCACCCTCTAAAGCAGAAAAAAAATTGGTAAATTGAGATTGTATACTTTCTTCCTTTCAAACTGTCTACTTGTACACCAAATTTGATATATCTATCTCATCGCCCGAAGCATGCTTTTCTATCTATTCACCTTTTGAACGTTTCTCTCTGGAGCACCTCCCTAAACAAATATTTTTGGAAAACTATATTCGTCTTGGATGTTTTCGTCAAATGATTAGTCCATATACTAAATTTCAAGCCTCTTTCAAATTTTAAAGGAGCCATTTCTCATTTATTCCGAAAATCGAGCATTTTGGTGTGCGGCACCCCCTAAAGTAGAAAATATTGGTAAACTGAGATTGCACACTTATGAGCGGCATCCCCCTACAATAGGGGAATGCCGGTCACAAGCTTCCTTCCAAACTATCTACCCGTACATCAAATTTGATATCTCTATCTCATCCCAAAGCATGCTTTTTATCAATAAAAACTATATTCGTCTTGGGTGTTTTCGTCAAATGATTAGCCCATATACCAAATTTCAAGCCTCTATCAAATTTTAAAGGAGCCATTTCTCATTCATTCCGAAAATTGAACATTTTGGTGTGCGGCACCCCCTAAAGTAGAAAATATTGGTAAACTGAGATTGCACACTTTTTTCCTTCCAAACTATCTACCCTACACCAAATTTGATATCTCTATCTCATCCCCAAGCATGTTTTTTTATCAATTCACCTTTCAAAAGTTTTTACCTGGAGCATACCCCTAAACGAACATTTTTGAAAAACTATATTCGTCTTGGGTGTTTTCGTCAAATGATTAGCCCATGTACCAAATTTCAAGCTTCTATCAAATTTTAAAGGGGCCATTTCTCATTTATTCGGTAAATCGAACATTTTGGTGTGCGGCACCCCCTTAAATAGAAAATATTGGAAACCTGAAATTGCACAATTTCTGCTTTCGAACGATTTACCCATACACCAAATTTGAAGTCTCTATGTTGTTGCAAAGCATGCTTTCCTCTCATTTCACTTTTCGAACGCTTTGGTGTGGAGCAACCCCTCTAGAGAACGTTTTCGAAATATTCGATTTTTCCGAGGGGTTTTACCAAACGACTGAACCGTGTACCAAATTGCAAGTTTCTATTTATTCGGGAAGTGCCTAAAAAACGTGACAGACAGACGGACAGACGGACACTTGGCAATTAGCTTATATAGATTCTAAATTTATCAATATTTGATTTCTATGTGTGAAATTTAAAATTAAGTATATTTCAGCATTAAAAATGTGTTCAGAAATTATATACTACAGTAAAACTACACTAGCATTTTTTTTTTTTTGACAAATTCTCTCTAAAAATGTGAAAGCAAATTTATTTTTCAAATGTGTTTTACTTTCCTTATATACATAATGTATAAGGAAAGTATTGTGACGGGGTCGAGAACTCGAATTCGAGTTTTCGACGGGAGAACACGTTTCAAGCATCCCTGATCACGAATCAAACATTTTTGAAGTGATGTGTGTGTGTGTGTGTGTGTGTGTGTGTGTGTGTCTGTGAGTCTGTGTAGACGATAACTATCGAACGAATGGACCGATTCGAACGAAATTTGGTACAAAAATCACCATCCGTAAACACTGGAAGCCTATTGTTTTTATACGCAATCGAATGTTCAGACCCCCCCCCCCCCTAAATTTTCGAGTGAAATTTTGAAAAGTCATCAAAAAATCAAAACCGGTAATAAAGTTACGCAAATACACATTTATTATGCAATTTTTGATTTGAAATTGATTGGCATAAATTTTAGAACGCTAACATGAACCGTTCTCGAGATATTGCAGATTTTAAAAAAAATTATCAAAAAGTCATATAAAATAAAAAAAATATTTCCTATTGAGAAACATGTTCACTTTTCATATGTAATACCAAGCGATAAATTTGGTGACATCATTGTCGTGGATCTAGCTCGTTCCATTCATGAAAAAAGATACTTTGAGTAATACTTTTGTATTTGAACGCCAATAGTCATTTATCTGCTGTAAGAATAACTTATTTCTTCGTTCATAACGCTTGGCAAGATTTTGGCGACGAATTTGGTGGAATGTCGCCAACTTGGCGACTGTTTAAATGTTTCTAAATTAACGAAAAACTCGCCAAATGGGTAAAAATGACGCTAAATCAATGACGACTCATTGATGATGACGACATGGAAAATGACGACTCATGTACGAAAATTCAATATCTTGGAAAGACTACAAATAACTACTATAAAAATAATCTATTTTTTTACTGTAAAAGTAGTAAATTCATTCCATTATATAAGAAAAGTCATGTGCTGCTACATCAGATTTTTTTTATTTCTGGCCATGTAGGGTTTTTTTTTTCAGAGGCGAAATATGAAAGTTAGGAAACTAGCTCAGAAACCAACAGAGATAAGCAAAAAATGCCAATTACAGAATGAAAGACATGTGCTTAATTAGTGCAAAATGATATTTGGTAAGACAACGCATTGTCATGGCCTGTAATTCTGTAACCCCTGTAATGCTGCATGGTGTTCGAGATATGGTTCTGTCCCGAATCCGGATGTGCATCTTCGCTGATGATGCACATTTTGAACACTGTGTGCGTAGACTATTACAGGTTAGTTGCACCTGTATAGCACCTTTCACAAGTTTGGGCTTTTCTGTAAGTGTTTCTGTTGAATCATGTATCACTCCGTACTAATTAACCAATTCTCTTTCATTTCGTAATTGGACTGTTTTGCCAATCTTTGTTGGTTTTTGAGTTTGTTTTCTTATGTTCTGTATTTCGCCACTAGAGTCACTACAACTACGTTCATACGATTGCGCAAGGTCACATTCCTATAGGTACACTTAAGGCTCTTATATATAGGAGCTATAGGTGTATCTACATTTCGTAGGAGCCTTACTTCCGTGAGGCTACGACACGTGGTTTAAAAGTATATTAAGGAGACAGTGGACGTTGAAATTGTTTTTATTTATTTATTGACTTAGAAACGTGAAAATTTGTATAAATATTCCTCTTAACACTACTATATACAATACCATTAATTTTTTTCAATTTTGTTATAATTTTGTATTTTTTTAATTTAATTTTTTTTTAACGAAAATTTGAAAATGCTCCTTGCGTGCCATTTGTTCACATTTTTGATTAATTTTACATTATGATCACTCAAAAACACATTATGAACAAGTTTGGGTATTTATTTTTAAATCCCTTAGAAAATTAATTTTTAAAAATATTTTTCTGCATTAAAACTTAATTTTCATCATTTAATTAAGTTCTTATTCACTTTTAATTACCTTAATAAATTCCAATTATAAAATGCATACCCAGTTTCATTAAAAAGTATGAGAGGTGTATTCTTGCCAAATTTAATGCATCTAAGACAAAAATTAAGACGCATGGAGCATTTGAAAAATGTAAAATCTTTGAAAATTCCGTTTCGAAAAAAATGCATTCAACCTTTTGCTTACGGGTGGGACAGCGTCCATCCCGAACGAAGAACCTCCCCAAAACACAGGTATTAGACATACCCTATCCCAAACAGTTCGACCCCCATTTGCAGGCATTGGCTTTCGACCCCATTTGCAGAAACATTGCACCTGCTGCAGCAGGTGCAATGTGTAAAATAATGTGTAAAATAATTAAAAGTGTAAAATAATGTTATATATTAAAACTCTTTTTAGCCGATTTTTGCTCATTTCAACGTCCACTGTCCCCTTAAGTATACTGCTTTCCCAAGAACTTTGCATATTATGTTTTGTAGGGAAAGTTAAATAGGTGTTTATTAACTTAATATATAACATCGATGTCGCATGAACAGTAAGGAAAAAAATAAAAATAAAAAGAGGCCTTACTTAAAATATAAACGGCTTTAATTCCGTATCCATGACAACACTCGAAGATAAAATAAAAATTAGACTTATAAAAGGATTTTCGTTAAGACTCTTCTAATGATACTGACCTTAAAATCTCTAAAAGCAGTGTTTGCAAAAGTTTCTATTTTTAAATGAAAAAGTATTCTACGACCTTGCACTCAAAAACAGGATAATTAAAATAAGTTGTTAGAGAACATTATTATTATTATTATTATTTTTTTTTTGACATGAAAATCTGAAATTTCAAATTATTGCAGTGAAACTAATAGCAATTTACTTTTACAGAGGGTGTTCACACATTTTTGTAACAATTTTGACTTTCTCCATGAATTAAATTTAAATAATAAACAAGAAAGAACAATCATGCATAAATCATTGATTATGAAACACTTTCCAAATGAAATACAATTTTATTTAAACATCTCTAAAATGCGATACATTCCTCAGTAGTATTTTTAAAATTATCACAAAGCTACATTAATTTATTGCATTTTAAAACTTAAAACTTCATTGAAAAAAATGATCTTTATTAAACTGATGTCACTGAAATATAAATTGCCTGGATAAAACACCTCTAAAATGCAATACATTCAGCTGTAATATTTCTAAAATTATCACAATACTACAATAATTTATTATATTTTAATACTTCATCATTAGCAAATGAACTTTATTCAAATGACGTCATCGAAATATATCTCGCCTGGCTCTCTATATAAAAGCAGCATTTCTTTTATAAACTTTTTTCCATTTCTTCATTCATCACAATACTACAATAATTTATTTTATTAAAAAACTTTAAATCGTGGAGGTACAAGTAATTTAACTCTATGTTTAAAACTTCATCGAAAAAATCGTCTGCTTCTCTATGTAAAATCAATTAATGTTTCATTCATATCAGCTATATTGCAGACTCTAGAGCTACATAATTTTGCATTTAGGTAATGTAGCAATTATACAACTAATGCTACATCTTTTGGTGTTTACATTCTCCATAAGTGAAAATTAGGTTTCGTTGTAGAAATAATCAAAGTTTGATGATCATTTAAACTCAAATATATTGCAATTGCGTCATTTCAGAATATAGGTGCAGAGAATCTAAGCAAAAATAGAGCGGTTTTAGGACGGATGCAACACTAAATATAAGTAAAAAAGAACATTATAGATCACGATTTTGACACAGGATGGATGCCATATTTTATTTTGAAGTGGGTCACGTGATCTCCTCATACGATATGGGTGTAATTATTATTTTAATTTTTATTTAGAAAACTACCGAATTTATTTGGCTGAAATTTTTTTCAAAATTTTTATGGGATAATTTGAATACTCCCTAAAATTTTCGAAGCAGTTAGTGAATTTTAAATTCGCATAAAAAATGTTTGAAAAATTAGGTCCCATAGGGTTCAATGTGTTTCATATTTTAAACCCGAGTTCACTATCCAAACTAATTGGATGATATATTATTCATTTATATTTCCATATGTCCCACTGACCGTCTGAACAGCATACTAACATTTCATTTTGATAAAATCATTTTTACGGCAGTTATCGTTCTAACTGACAGACAGACAGACTGAACAAAGTCATAAGCACTTTCAACACTCAATATGAATTGAAAAGAACTTTAAAAATCACGATTTTGAGACAAGATGGATGCCATATATCATTTTGAAATGGGTCACGTGATCTTTTCATATCATGGTCACGTGATCGCTTCATATAAGAGGTATTATTATTATTTTAATTTTTATTTAAAAAACTACTGAATATATTTCGCTGAATTTTTTTTTATATTTTTTATGGAATAATTTCAATATTACCTAATATTTTCGAAGCAATTTGTGAATTTTAAATCAGCTTAAAAAATGTTTGAAAAATTAGGTCCCATAAGGCTCAATGTATTTCATCTTTTCAACCCGGGTTCAATTCAAAACTAATTGGGTGATATCATTCATTTATATTCCCATAGGTCCTACAGACCGTTTGAATAACATACTAAAATTTCATTTTGATTAAGTCATTTTTACGGCAGTTATCGTGCTAACGGACAGACAGACAGACAGAATGTATGAACAAAGTCATAAACACTTTTCAACTTATTTGTAAAATGTTAAAAAGCTCTTTCACTTTGGAAATCAGGATGTAATATGATAGTTCAACAAAAGTGCTACCAGATTGAACATAATAGAAAATGAAATTCTTATCTTTGTTTATACATATATATTTTCAAAATCGTTACAAAAATGTGTGAATACCCTCTGTATATATAAGTAAAAGGGAAATTATTAAACTGGAGCTTAAAACATGGCTCTATATATAATAGAAATATATGACACAAACCAATGCCAAGTAATTAAGAAATATTAAGATCACCAAAGCAGTTAAACCACTGCTACAACGCCGAAAAAAGAAATGACCAGCATTGGCTTAATTTTGGAGGTTAATTAGACTAGATTCTTCATCAGGTCTGACCATCTAACTCTAATTAACCCAAACACATGTTTCTTTCAGATATGGCCCACAGTAGGTTACTATAAATGCCATAGCACAGACTGCAAGCATTAAAAAGAGGAAAAATTCAAAAATTATTAAGAAATCAAGTATTACCATGATCCATGAGGCAGGAGCCCAGCGTACACGTGTAGTAAAGGCTAGTAGATGTAACTGAATGAAAAAGGATGAGATGCATCCGGGAGAGGGAGGCCAAAGTAAACCATGGGAGGTCGAACAAGTAGTTGAAGTGACCTTCCCTGAAACCCATCCAGGCTGGTTAGAGTAGGAGACACGACAACTAATAATATGAGGTAAACAAGATGAACAGGAATCATAGATGAAAAATCTTACTATAAAAGTGATTTACAGAAAATATGAACAAACGAGTATGTCACTAATACCATTAAAAGGGGGCTCATATCGTAGTATCAAACTGGCTAAAGTTACATATTTTTAGCGAAAATAATTTTCAAAATATTAAATATTTATGTATCTAATTTCTAAATGTTGGTGTTTTTCAAGATATATTTTCATTTTATTTTCATTATTTTCTTTTGATATTACTTTATAATACTTTGCATCCTCATTTCAGTAATTAGCCACAAGCTGGTGTAACAGAATATTTTATATTCATGTTTGATTAATTTGTGTATTTGATCCACTTTGTCTTTTCTTCTACGTCGGGCCATTTACATTATTTCTGCAATACATTTTACAGTTGTGTAAACAGAAACGTAGAATAAGCATTAATGAAACATGTATGGCCCTTGATAACGTACATGGTTTCAGAAATGCTTTTCATATTCATTTTATTCCTTTTATATTCACTAGATTCCATTTATTCAATTTCCAAACTTCTTGCATAGCTCATCGTGCTACACTAGGCTTCTGATTTGCAATTTTTTTACCTTTACCTTCAGTTTACAAGCAATTTCCTTTGGTATTTCTCGGGTATATATATATTACAAGTAATCATAAAAATCTTCAATTATATATATATATATATATATATATACATATATATAATGCGGGAGACTACGAAAATTTTGGTCATGTGTTACATGTTTGTAAAAAAGTACAGAATTTAACTTTTCATACGGGTCCCCTTCAAAAGCAGTTCCAATTAGCAAATTCCCCCTTATTCATTTATAGATCTTATGAAAAGAAAACCGGTTTCTCAAATATGCAAAATTGGCCTTTAGAAATTCTCGAAGGTGTATAACTGAAGGTGTAATTTAAATGCTATCTTAAAGTTTACTTCCGATGCAGATTTTTTTTCATATAATGCTTATAATAATGAAAGAATCACACATTTAAAACATCAAAATGATGTGTATGACTAAAAAACTCAGAAAATTAGAATTTCGCCCTTTAAACCACATTTCTGTTGAGACAGATGTCTCGTTTGTCGTTTACTTTCGATTCTATTGGCATTTTATTATAGAAATAGAGGTAATTTTAGTTAGTTAGCTGCGACCTTAGGTCAAACATAATGGTAATTTAATACTGTGATATTTTCAAAATCAAATATTTTTTAAAAATCAGTAGCTAGTATTTGTTATTGTCTGGTATGTTTCATTTATGTAATCTTTTGTTATATAACATATATGAACTATAACAATTTTCATTCTTTATTTGCAAAACTTCATTCATGCAGAAAGTGACTCTTCTTCATTCACACAAAAATCCACTTATACATTGTAAAAAAGATGGCAGTTATATAAAAAATCTGATGTGGGCAGCACATGACTTTCCCTGCAGACTTATATACACGTTCTCTTTATTTCAGTTGAATTTAAATCACTTTTAATTCAATTTAAGTTTTCATTTGATAACTGGACTTATGTTCAAAGGTGGCGTGGAGAAAATAAGAAAAAAACTAATATATCTCGAGAACGGCTAGTCCTAGTGTAATGGGGTTGGTCTTATTCTTTTCTTCGTTAAAAATTACGTATTAAACAAGCATTTAATGGATATATTGGAGCATACGTAGCTTTTTGTTTTAGATTTTGGCAATTTTTGCAGGCCATTCTGCAAAAAAAATTAGGTTATTTTTTCTGAATCGTACCAAAATCTAATCAGCACCAGGGTGACCTATACGTGACTCATCTACCGAATTTTGTGAAATTCGGTCCATTAGTTTTTCAGCTAGAGTGGATACAAACTTTTGCGGGCCATTTCACAAAAAAGGCGGGTTCTTTTATTCTGAATCATACCCAAAATTAATCAGCACCAGACCCGCCCATAAGTGACTCACCTACAAAATTTTGGGAAATTTGGTGTATTAGTTTTTTAGTTAGAGTGGATACAAAATCTGCACAGACAGACAGACAGACAGACAGACACACAGACAGACACATAGACAGACAGACACACAGACACACACACAGACGTCACGCTAAAAATGTTTTTTTCGTATTCTAGAGGTCTCGAAACGTGTAGATCCGTCGAAAACTCGAGTTGCTATTTTCGACACGATTCCAATACTTTCCCTATACATTACCATGTATTGCAGGGAAAGTAAAAAAGAAAGCTCTAGCATACTCTTTTTTATGCAATAAAGTAAATAAGAACAAGAATTTATATCTTCTATAACACGAAAATATATAAGAAAATCTAAAAATACACCGCAGCCCCAATTAATTCTTTCCAACCATATACCTTAAGAGCAACGCTAAAGAGGAATAATTACCTATCCTTACTATATTTTATCCTCATAATTGACATGCATGGGCTAGAATCAGACCAATCTGTAGGTCAAAGAAGTTGTTCACCATCCAAGAAACTGTACCGGTAATCCCACATTAGTCTTTGACTCCCACATAAAGATATTTATAATCATTAACTTTAACCCTAGTAGCGGCTTGTAGACATGCTGCATTGATGAATGTCCAATACGTGTCCGGTGTTGGATCATGACTTCAAGTTAGACTGGGACGTGGATAATTCCTCAAGAAAAGTTCCTTTAAAAGCAGATACTTGTGCTGGTAAGTTCAGTCTACAGCTAGCTTGCGGAAAAAGCAGAACTTCACTTGGAGTTGCAAAGCCTGAAGTTTTAACAGGTTCGGCAATGGTGATGTTGCTCCAGCGTCCAACTAAACCTGGTCGCGAAAGGAGGACAATGCTGTGTGTGTTTCTATGGCTCATCTCAGGACTTATTACAGGTAAGAATAAATTTATTTTTTTATAACTTGCAGTGCTATCTCCTCTTTAAGGGGTATTTATAAAGTCAACGGTCAAAAATTCTAATTTTAGATATTTACTTATAAATAGCGTTGGACGAAGAATTTTTTTGTGATTTCGATATTCTTTAGCAATAAAATCGATTTTTAAAGTTCTGTTTTCCTTGTTCATTACATAGACTTTAGAAATCCTTTTCCGAAAATAAAATTTTGGTGCAGTTATTGTGCATAAGAAATACCATGTCTATTATTTTTTTTATAAATTATCATGCAACATGCAGCATATTTTGAAATGATATAATCAATAAATATTAGTTTTAGAAATCAGACAAATTTAAAATATCGTAATTTTTTTTACAAAATAATCTTTGGTAAAGCAATATTGATTTGGACACAAAATATTTCTTCTAACCATATAATAGTTATATTGCAAAATGGACATTGGTTTTTAATTACAATTTTGATATAATTATATTACCATTATCATGCAGTACAAACTCAATGCTCATGGAACATTTTCAGTTTTAGGCAAAACGAAGATTAAAACAATTGTATTTAAAAACAATTGATGCGTTATTGACTCTATATGCAAATTTATACCAAAATTACCCTCAAATTGGAGAAATTAGTTTTAATCAGCCCCAGTTCACTTAAATCTTGTATTTACATATGGTAGGAAAAGAATCAGATAATTTGCGTTTAGTTTATGAGAACTTAAAAAAAATAATTTGAAATTAAGCATGCGACTATTTTTCTGAACAAAATTGGCAAAATTGGTCTTATCAGGATTTAGTTAAAATAAACTTCAAATATTTTAACTCTAATTTAGGAGGTTTCTGTATTATGAAAAAAAGAAGACTGTACTAAAAGTCGAAAAAGAGACTTTTAGGAGACTTTTAGGAGACTTTAATAAAACTCATTAAAGGTACTTTTATAATAGTAGGGAAAAAGTCTGTGTTTCAATAAAATTATATGTGAAATAATTAATTATTACTATTTTCCCCCTCTTAACCCGATTTATTTATGATTGTTGCATGTAATGTTCTAAAAATCATCGATGTTTCCTTTCTATACTGGTTTTGAATGTTTATCATGGATAAAAATCATTAGAGTCAGTATTTGCAGATTTAAATTTTTCCAGAACCGCAGTAAGTATAGTGCAAAAAGTGCCCGATGCACCAGGCGTTGTATCGATATATTGGCGCTGCAGCCCCGCCTTCGATATGATTGGTATAGAGGCATAGTTAACATTACTTCGTATCAGGTGACAAACAGAGCTGCTGCGGCCCTGAATTTTACTCTCTACAATAGCTTAAGTGATATCGTGGTCACATACATACACATATAGATATAATCCTAGAAATGTTTAAATCAAATTCAGAGAGGCAAATTAAAAAATCAAATTCAAATTTCCAACACTTTCATAGTTATTTCTCTATACATTATACTATGCATGTAAGAAAAATTGTAACAAAACTTGTAATAAGTGCTAACTAAACATGTAATTTTGAATGTTGAACTTCATGTATAATTTGAATGTAGCATTCGAAATCACGCTTCGATTTTCACTAGTTTAAACAATTTTGTTTGAGATTTTTTTTCGAAGAATACAATGTTCAAAAGTGCTTTTTTCTTGGAAATAAAGCGTTTTTGAGTAAAGTACTTCCCGAAATAATGTAATGACTTTGTTCTTTTCATAGCTTAATTGGAATGTACAAGATCCACTACACAATGTTTAAAAAGTTGGATTGCAAATTAATATCGAACTCTTTTCTAGCTGACTATATGTAAAACTCTTTCGAAGAACCCAATTAACATACATTTCATGCAAATCCAGCTTGGCAATTAAAACTATAACTAATATACGATAAGCAATATAGTTTATATATTAAACAATTATAATCATTTGAAACTAATATTTTATTATATAACATCGATGATTTACATCCTAATCAATAAATTTCTATAACTCAAATTACAATTTTTATAATGATTTTCGTATATCAATATTGCGTTTAACTTTTCGTTATTTAATTTGGAAAAAGTGAATATCATTATAATAACAATCATATAATTATTGCTAAATCGGCGTATATTACTTGACACAACTTGCCCTCATGCTGATTAATTCTTATAGTCATTATTTTTCGATAGGAAGTCATATGTCGCCCTTAAAAAATGCAATTAATTTACAATACTCCAGATCTCCTAACGCAACGCACTTGTCCCACAAACCGTGAAAGTCGCTATATTTTGAACCAAGACATTTAAGTTCCCAAAAGCGACATGAATTATCAGAAACATTTAACTTCATTTTTCCTAGACATTGGATATTCATCAATTTGGCATCATTTTCGCTAATAAAGTGCCATTTAAGTCAATTTGGCAACATTGTCGCCCATTTGGCGATATTTTCGAAATGTTGGTAGGTTGCGATAATTTGTAAAATTGTCAATAAATTTATTGCCTAGTATTACAGACGGACAGACACAAAAACTGTTTTTGTCAAATTGCTGGGCGTTAAAATACAAAATTATTAAAATAAGTGTATATTTTTACACACACACACACACACACACACACATACATATATATATATATATATATCGAGAAATACAAATATTTTATCATTTTATTTGTTGATTGTTAAGCGGATAATTTCCATTATTAGAATCACATTATCATTGTAATCATGTGTTATTATTTAAAATAGCTCTTTAAAGCTGTCAATTTGAAGCTTTTCACAATATAAACACTTTGCAAAATGAGCTTATTGATATAATTTCACTTGCCTCATATTAAAAGCGCTTTCCTCCGAGAATATGGATAGACCAAAGTGAAATTAAAATTAATTCAGTCCGCATCATCCAAAATGGAAATTATTGAATTGATTCCAGAGTATACTATTTAGAATGCGTATTAGAGTATTCTAAATGTTCTATGAAGCGTGGAATATTCTGTAACCTAATGAAATAGGGGGAGGAGAAGACTTAAAATTGAATATTAATGGAGTATTTGGAACAGAGAAATGATGTGTACCTAATGCCCTTTTTATATGTAGTTATAATAATAGCAAAGCTAACCGCGTTGTAATGTTTTAGCTAATATGCAAATTATTAAAGTATTCGAAATTATAATATAGTTTTCGTTAAAATATATATGTCTGGAAAAGCGCCGGGTTAGTGTTAGTTTTTGAAGAGTTAATTGTAATGCTAAATTATAAAAAAAATTGATATGCGCAGCTCATGAATTTCTCTAATGCAGTTACTTTACTTTTTTATGGCTGCGAAATAATGGCGCACAAAATCCACAGAATAATGTGTTTGGAGTTGTATTGACACCATGTAAAGTGAAGTCGGACGTTCTTGGCAATTTATGAGTCTAAACAGAATTTTTTTTGCTGTGCAATAATGGTGTATAAAATCTATAGAACAATGTGTTTGGATTTGTATTAACATCACGTAAAGTAAAATTGGACGCTTTTGGCAACTTATGAGTCCAAACAGAATTTTTTTGCCGCAAAATGATGGTGTAGAAAGCCCACAGAACAATGTGTTTGGAGTTGTATTAACACCACGTAAAGTGAAGTTGTACATTTTTGGCAACATAATTACTAACTACTCACGGGCAAAATCCTCATCAAAATGCAATGGACATTTAGTTAATATCCATATAGATAAATGACTATTGGCAAATTCAATGGTGTCGAAATACAAAACTATTATAAAAAGCATCTTGTTTCGCGAATGGAACGAAATATATTTACGAAAATGATGTTGCATAGTACTGAATATGGAAAATAAACCCAATTGATAATATTTACTACTTTTTAATTTTATGTATATATTTCGATAACATTACTGGAATAAACCTGCAATTTCGAGAGGACGGTTCATATACTAGAGTTCTATACATCGGGAATGATTTCTTTTTTATCATCATTGAGGGCCCGGTTACAAAACATCGTTGAGGGTCCGTTAAGGTATCATCCTTGAGGAGCTGGTTTGTCGAAATAAATATAAACTCTTATAAAAAGCATCTTCATTCGTGAATGGAACGAAATATATTTACAAAAATGATATTGCATAAAACTGCATATGGAGAGTAAACTTAATTGACGACATTTACTACTTTTTTAATTTTATGTATACTTTTCGATAAATTTATTGAAAAAATGTGCAATTTTGCGAGGATGGTACATATACTAGCGTTCTAAAATTGGTGTCATTCGTTTTCTAATGAAGAAATACACCGAAAGTGACTACTTATTTATCATCATTGAGGGTCCGGTTACAAACCATCGTTGAGGGTTCGTTAAGGGTCCGTATACAAACCATCGTTGAGAATCCGGTTACAAACCATCGTTGAGGGTCCGTTAAGGGTCCGTATACAAACCATTGTTGACAGCCTGGTTACAAACATCGTTGAGGATCCGTTGAGGCAGTGTAGGATAAAATTTGACATGATTATGTATAAAAAGGGTATTTTAGAGCTCAATGATCACGAAACTTAACAGTTTCAACCATTGTAGTAAAAAATTAGCCAGGACGCAATTTTTGTGTTCGGAATGTCATTAACAGCCCTCCGGGGGGAAGTTACCCCTGAGGGTATATTATCAAACTTAGTATCAATCGAAATACATTTTAAAGTCTTTAAAATGATGTTTAACATACTATAATTGTATTCATTTGGATCGAAGATACAGACTTTTCAAGGTCTTTAAAAGGATGTTTAACACACTATAATTGTGATCATTTGGGTCGAAGATACAGACTTTACAAGGTATTTAAAATGATGTTTAACTCACTATAATTGTGATCATTTGGATCAGCGATACAGATGTTTTAATGTTGTCAAAAATCACAAGCTACTTAAAAATAGATTCTGGTATTAGAAAGTAGAGTTTATCCCCACTCCAGCTAATTCATCTTATGAAACTGAAATTCTGAAGGGTTAAATATGTTTTGTGCTTTGTCTTGTTTTCATTTGTAGTTACACGAAATTGAACTTCTATAAATAAATCTCCATAATTAATTTACGTAACAATGAAGTTTTGTTTTTTACGTTAGAATCTTTAAACATATCTCATATTCCACCCTAAAATATCTGTAGTATATTATTATCTCCATCCGACTGTTTCCATTTCCTTTATAATATATCCTTGAAGAAAGTGGTCACAGGAAAGTTAGGAGACTACAGTTGTTTTGAGTTTTGAACTTTCTTCCTCAAGTCAAAACCAGTGTGTTCTTAACAGCCGCTAGGAAACAACTGCCAGTTAGAAGTTGTTTTTCAGCTGTTTTTAATTCTTGTTATGAGCATACTGTTTTTGATTTGAGGAAGAGGGTTCAAAACGCCTTCGAAACATCATCTAATTTGTCTAGACTCGCTTTCTTCAAGGAAGTAATAAAAAATTATATTCTCATAAGTAGCAGTTCCATTTATTGAGACAGATTGTTTTTTTCACTTCTGTCATTATCAGTATCATAAGGAAAGAAAATCAAATCATTTGAGGAACTTTCATTCGCAAATTATTTTTTGAATTATGTTTTTTTCCATTTTTGATAAATGTTCTCAAAAGAACACTTTTCTCAATTTGGTTACAGCTTATTACACATATTCTTATGACTTATATACCCAAGTTTGCTTTTACACGATAGATATGTAAAAAATCTATCCATGCAGACATATCCCGGCAAAAGTAGACTTCAGTCTACACTTAAATCTGATTTTATTCTGCAGATATTCAAGTTTTTTTTTTACACTGAATTTTTACACAGAACATATTTGTGTAAGCAGAATTGGATGTTCCTTCTAACCCTGCAAAAACTGTAAGAGTAGACTTGAGTCTAATTTACTAGTATTATTTGAAACGTGTCAGATCAAATCAAATTGTGAGAAAATCGAAACGTATTTTCTTGAGACCGTAAAAAATAAAAAAATTGGGAAAATGGGAATAATGTTACTCGCAACGTAATTTAAAACTATAATTTTGTCACCTACACAAAACCATGATCATTATTATGAAAATTATTAATATTTCTCTATATTGAGTAAAAGTCTATTTTCGAATTTTTCAGATTCTAAATATATGAATTACACAATGTTTTTTATCTGGCTCTAGCTTTTGTATAATGCATATCCAGAAATCGGTACAGGCGTTTATGCACGACATTAATTCGTTCCTGCTTCATTGCTTCTTCATTTTACACACACAAAATTCATATTTATACTGAAATTTTAAATTTCAATTATTGTTATTATTAAGTGTATTTTTTATTTTCTTTATTCTGAAAACAGAGCAGAGTCGTAGTAAAAATGGGAATAAAATACAGGCTTTATCGAAATTAATGTGTGTGTGTGTGTGTGGGGAGGTAAGCTAGCTGCAAAAAATTAAGTTGAATATGCATTAATATTAGATTTTTCAAATAGTATTAAATAAATAACTTTCTGCAATTAATTATCTTTATTGAAAAAATTAAAATATTTAAATTCAAAGATTTGTGTTTACTTAGAAAATTTTATATCTTTTGTAATTTTGTCCTTATTTTCCATGCCCTAGGTTATTAATTTTTTGAAATTTCATTAAATTGCTACAGGTTTTTTATAGTAATGTAAGATGTATAATATTTTGTAAGATGTATAAATTGCTGAAGATTTTTTATAGTAATGTTAGATGTATAATATTTTGAGAAATAATAAAAACTAGCCATTCCACTCGCTCTTCGCGCGTTCTCAATGGCTAGTGGTCATTAAATGTAACGCCTAGCGAAAGGATATCAAATTGTGTATTTGTTCTATTTGAGAGTCAAAATGGTGTAATTTTTTATAGTCCCTGTGCGTCGTTATTCCTAATTTAGATTTTCCTTGTTTTTGTTAATATTTAAGCTAAGACGGATCGAATGACATCAAAATGAAGATAATAGCTATAGGGAAAGTACTTGATAATTTTGATACATCACCCCCTTTTCACACAGTCATTCAATCTGTTCAGTGCATATTAGATAGACATTTTTAATCAGATCGAGTTTTTTAAAAAGCACAAATCTTTCTCTTTCAATGATTTGTGCTGTGTAAAATACTGCGGAAAAATATAACGAGCTAACAAAATCTAACAAACTAACAATCTAAACGAGCTAAAGTCGTAACGCTTTTTTACAACGGAAGGCGGACGTGCTCTTAATATTTGACTTAAATATGCAACTTTACGTATGAGATATAATTACATGGCAAATTCAAAAATCACAGCGTAAATTGCTGTGCAAATAACATGATAAAAACAGATAATCGTTTTGGAAACTATTGGGTTTCCTTCTTCAATCCAGTAAGTTAAGAGCTTAATACTAAATGTAAGAAGAAAAAGTGTTCAAATCCTGAAAAGAAAATGGACGAAAAAATAAGACGTAGAGAAACAGATTAGGCCTGGTCGTTTTATAATAAATATGTCAATGACAAGTAATCATAGATCATGATAAATAATTGCAAATCACAACAATATCACAATAATAGAATGGACAAATAATCACATATCATTACAATATTAGGATAGTCGAATTGACAAACAATCATATGTCATAATAATATAAAAATATTGGAATTTTTATTGATATGAAAATCTTCAAAGAAGTGCGAATGAAGAAGTGAGTACTTTTGATTAATAGAACAGGAGAAAAATTAAACGAATGATCAATCATCCAGAAATGGATGATTAATAAAGCCTGGAAGATCATAAAAAATGCCATATTTGCCTTATTTTGCAATTTTCATAAGCTATTCCGGAAAATGCTTTTTTAAAGTTTCTTCTGCCATAAACGCCTATTCCGAAATTTCTTGTGTTTTCTCCGCGTTTTAAAGTTTATTTATTTAGTTTCATTTGGGTTCTATTTTTAACCAGGCATATCTTTTCTCATTTAGTTACGAAGTCTTTTGTTTCTTTGGACTCAGTGAAGCATGACGCGAAACAGTTAACCTCCTCATTTTGGGGAACGCTGTTGCAAGATGGGGGATATAGATTTTATATAGCAGTTCTGAACTTGTCAATAATTTTCGGACAAAGATGCCGTATCTATTTAAGGGGACGGTGGACGTTGAAATGAGCAAAAATCGACTAAAAAAGTTTTTTTTTAATATATAACATTATTTTACACATTTAACCATTTGGTTACGGGTGGGACAGTGTCTATCCCAAACGAAGAACCTCCCAAAAAGACAGGTATTTGATATACCCTATCCTAAACAGTTTGATCCCAAATAGTGCAATGTTTCTGTCGGTGATTTCCATGGACGCCAATGCCTGCAAAGGCGGATCGAACTGTTTGGGATAGGGTATGTCAAATACCTGTCTTTTTGGAAGGTTCTTCGTTTGAGATGGACGGACGATGTTCCACCCGCAAACAAAAGGTTAAAAACATTTTTTTCGAAACAGAATTTTCAAAGGTTTTACATTTTTAAAATGCTCCTTGCGTCTTAATTTTTGCTTGAAATGCATGAAATTTGACACCTTTCATACTTTTTAATGAAACTGGGTATGCATTTTGTAATTGGACTTTATTAAGGTAATTAAAAATGAATAAGAACCTAATTAAATGATGAAAGTTAAGTTTCAATGCAGAAAAATATTTTCAAAAAATTGACTTTCTAAGGGATTTAAAAATAAATACCCAAATTTGTTCATAATGTATTTTTGGGTGATCATAATGCGAAATTAATGAATAATATGCACAAATGGCACTCAAGGAGCATTTTCAAATTTTTGCTAAAAAAAATTAAATTAGAAAAAATACAAAATTATAATTAAATTGAAAAAAAAAAATAATGGTATTTTATATAGTAATATTAAGAGGAATATTTATACAAATTTTCATGTTTCAAAGTCAATAAATAAATTTTAAAAAATTCAACGTCTACCGTCCCCTTAAAAATGCCGAATTATTACTCGACAGAACAGAACTCGGCAAGTACAGAAAAATACATTTTGGGGGGCTTTTTCAATCATAAGTAGCTTATTTCGGATTTTCTGGTATTTTTTACTGCGTTTTAAAGTTTATAAATTTGGTTTTTGCTGTGTTTTAATTTAAATCATCAGTAAAAAATGTCTCTTATTTACGAAGAAATTAAATGAACATGATCTCATAAATGTCTAATATTTTTCATGGTGCTAGAGTTAGTATTAAAACTATATTTTTGTATATTTAGTATCTACATTAGACTTTAAGTGCCTATTTTGCAGATTTTAGTTTCTTTCAATCATTATTAGTGCCTTTTTGCCAGACTATTTTGTTAATTTTTAGTGTTTAAATTTTCGGGCTCTCACGATTAATCATTTTAATACTTGTAATGGAATATTTATTAGTTGTGTTTTCTCAACTATTTGTATTATGCAAAGTAACGTTCGGTATTTATAATAACATATTTTTTTTTCTTCTACAGAGTCCAGTTCAACTTCAGCTATAAATGGAAATACTTTAAACACAGAAAATATGTCTAATTATACGAATAAAATACTTGAAAATACCTCATCCAATAATACGGATTCAGAAGCTTCTGTTACCCCTCCTTTCAACCGACCAGAAAGAGCTGTTCCTCGCATTAAGAATTCCAACAAAATGTTACATAAAATCACATTTGAAAACGATGAAGATCTAGGGTACATCTTAAAGTCCCCCATTGATTCGTATTACAAAGCAAAAACAGATGTTCGGCAATCTTTAATTCCCAGACCTGGTCCATCTATGTACACGGCTGAGCAAAAGAAAACAATCGAAGAAATTAACAATAGCCAAGAAAGTAATAAGAGAGATAAGAAAGGAAATGCAGTTATACCAGTGGTACGTTTTGGCCAGTCAGGGGAAGAATATATAATGTTTAACATAGAAAAATCTGATGACAGTCACTCTAGGTCTGAAAGGTCTGAGGCAATTATTCCTATGGTGCGATATGGTAGGGACAATCTAAAGAAAAGAGGAGATAGTGCTTCAAATAGTGTTATACCTTACCCAAGATTTGGTCGTTCGTTATATGCTGATGATAATGAAGATTCATCAGAATTTGATATTCTTGGAACAAAAAGTGTAGAAGTTGGTGAAAATGCTCAGATTAGTGAATTTGATCTAGGTAATGAAATGCATAATACTGCTGATTCAAATCAGATACAGAGGAGAGACAGCCAAGAAGAGTATGTGATTCCTTATCCCAGACCAGGACGTGCCAATGAAGAAAATCCGAATAAGTATTTTGATTCATACACAAAAAGAATGGATTCTGAATATGTAGTACCCCAAATTCGCTATGGGCGTTCGATGATTTTACTGCCAACCACAAAGACAGATAAAGTGCCAAAAGAAGAACCACAAACGTTTGTTCTACCTTACCCTAGACCTGGAAGATCTAATAAGCATCATGAAAACTCTGAAAGTTTGAAATACTCTCACGTGATGCTTCCTTATCCAAGACCCGGACGGTCCAATATGGATGAAAAAATTGAAAAAGAATTTAGTTTAGGCCTTATAAATAAACGGCAGGATTACATGTTGCCCACTGCTAGATTAGGCCGTACGCCATTAAATGAGGGTTTTGAAGATAGTAATATGATGAATAGCGAAGAAAGATTTTTGAGCTTGGAAGTTAATCCTCTACTTTTGAAAAAAGTGTCAGGAAATCCCAAAGAAACTGGTGATATTTCAGCGTTCGTTATTCCGTACCCTCGTCCTGGAAAAAAATCCCTGTCTATATTGCGAGGCCCAGTTAAAAATCAGAAGTTAAATGATGCTAAAAATAAAGAAATATACGTACTACCATATCCAAGACCAGGAAAGAGAATTTCTAGTGATGCATCATCAAAGAAAGTTAAGGATGTGAATAATGAAAAAGAAAACGTACCATCACATATATATGTTCTTCCATATCCACGACCAGGAAGGTCAGGTGCTGAAATTGAAAACGATACTGAAAATAATGACGCTAAGTTAAATGTGGAGCAAATTGGTGAAAATTCCGTTGAACCAAATGTAGTTATGGAAAGTATGGATGAAGAAGACGACGATGGCACTGAAATTGAAACAATAGATTCAAATAATTACGTTTGGAGTGCTACAAAAAGATCTAAAAACAATTTTATGATACCTTATGCCAGAGTAGGCAGAAGTTATAGTGATATTTTATCTTATTCCGGTATAGAAGATGCTGGTAAAGATGACAGTATATATTTATCATCAAATAATGACGCAAGTGATTCCAAACTGAAAGAGCTTGACAATGATTTGCTTTTATCAAGATCGGAAACATTAGGAGATTACAACTCTTCTCAGCTTAGATTAAGGAGATCGAATAATGTTATACCCTACCCACGGCTTGGAAGATCAGATTCAGTTCTTCCATATCCCAGACCTGGAAGATCTGACTTCGTTGTTCCATATCCAAGATTAGGTAGATCTAATTCTGTTGATCCATATCCACGACCTGGACAATTTGACTCTGTTATTCCTTATCCAAGGCTTGGACGATCTGACTCTGTTGTTCCATATCCAAGACCTGGACGATCTGACTCTGTTGTTCCATATCCAAGACTTGGGCGATCTGACTCTGTTGTTCCATATCCAAGACCTGGACGATCTAATTCTGTAATACCGTATCCAAGACTTGGGCGATCTGACTCTGTTGTTCCATATCCAAGACTTGGGCGATCTGACTCTGTTGTTCCATATCCAAGACCTGGACGATCTAATTCTGTAATACCGTATCCAAGACTTGGGCGATCTGACTCTGTTGTTCCATATCCAAGACTTGGGCGATCTGACTCTGTTGTTCCATATCCAAGACCTGGACGATCTAATTCTGTAATACCGTATCCAAGACTTGGGCGATCTGACTCTGTTGTTCCATATCCAAGACTTGGGCGATCTGACTCTGTTGTTCCATATCCAAGACCTGGACGATCTAATTCTGTAATACCGTATCCAAGACTTGGACGATCTGGCTCGGTTGTTCCATATCCAAGACTTGGAAGATCTAATTATGTAGTACCGTTTCCAAGATTGGGAAGATTTGATTCTGTTGTTCCATATCCTAGACTAGGCAGATCAACTTCAGTTGTCCCATATCCACGACTAGGTAGATCAAAATCAGTTGTTCCATATCCAAGATTAGGTAGATCAAAATCCTCCATACCATACAGAAGGTTGGGAAAATCAAACTCTATAGTTCCATATCCAAGATTTGGAAGATCTGATTCAGTTGTTCCTTATCTAAGACTATACAGATCAGAAATTCCATCCTCTTATGCAAAATCAGGAAAATCAAGTGAAGAAATAAAACATAAGGAATATTTACTGTTACCAAATCTTGGACGTTCTAAATCAGAAAGAAATGACTTTTATATTGTGCCATATCCCAGACCAGGAAGATCAGAAATAGTCGAATCTGTATTCCAGTATCCACAAATGAATCGTCGTACTGAAAAGAAAGACCCTGCAGAAGGTTTGATAATACCCTATCCAAGACCTGGTAGATCAAATGTTTATCAAGGCTATGTTTTACCACATCCCAGAATAGGTCGATCTGAGGAAAATACTAGAAATGGAAGCGACACATTTCCTAGTGATACAGTTATACCATATCCACGGCTAGGAAGATCCCAGGATCCTCCGGAGCGACCTAGTCCTGTTCATAAGTTGAACAAACACATGCTCAATAATGTAGATGATTCAATATACATACTACCATATCCGAGACCCGGACGAAATTCTCAATAGATCTTATGGACAAATATAAGAAGATTGTTTGAAAATATTGCTCATTTTTACTGTTGATAAAAGAAAAAAAAGGCAAAAAATATATGGATAATAAATACATAGGATAACATATGAATAAAAATGCTCATGGTTTAAGAAATTGTTTCTGGTGTTTAATTCTTTTTAATGTGTAAAATTGGTTATAATTACTTTGTCATTTTATATTACACAATAATGTATTGTAGAAAATATATGCAGGAAAAACTTAAAGTAACTACAGCTAGAATCGTGCTCCAATTGCAGATAACAGCGTCCATACCCTCCGTTTTGCATTTTCCCATGCTGTTGAGAATGGTACTGACGATAGCTGAAGTGGCAGCAAGCAAATTTACTGCACCCCATAAAGTTCAAAGCCGGTTTATTAATGATGTTATCTGCTATATGAGGATGGTTATAGCTTTAGAAACAATCGTATTGATTGGGTTTTATGTCTATGACAAAGTGTATATGACCAGAGCCTTCTGTAGACTTATCTAACACCTGAAAAAAAATCAACCAAACTTATTACAAATATTTTTGAAAATATGCGAAAGAAATTTTCACTGGAAAATATTGGTTTCAACCTTTCTCACCAAAGGTCAATTTAGCGCTGCAACTAGGACAAATGAGTAAATTTTAGATATGGTACAACTTTTAATGGAAAAATATATTAAATTGCAGATTAAATATAGACGTTTTATAATTTTATTATTTATAGTCAAAGTACGATGATTTCCACATTATTGAATGTGTTTTGTTTAAATAGTTATTGAATAAGAAATATATATGATAAAACTTATTAAGTTACATGGTTTTAGTAAAGTGCACTGAAATGTAAAAAATATTTTTAGCTATTACAATACTTTTGGTTATACGTGATTAAAAATAAAATAGTGAGGACCCAGAAAAGAATTGTAATGGACATTAACAAAATTGTAAGTAATAACATATGAATGACATGTATAAGAGTGAGAATCTTCAATTCGTCCAAGTTTCTCTTTGAAATTTTTGATTTAAATCCTCCATTCTTATATATGTCATTTCAATGTTATCACTTCTGTTGTTCCTTAAAATTCTGTTAATGTCTAAATACAATTAATTCATTCATTGGCGCCCACGATTTTATTTTTAGTCACATATGACCAAAAATGTTGTGATAGCTAACATTTTACTTTTAACTTTTTAGTTTATTTTACTAAAACCGGGTAATTTAAGTTATTTTATACATATTATAATTTATACAATTTAGTCTTTTGCCATTTTGTGATCAAATTTTCGTCAGATAAAACCTCTTTTACGATTAATTCACAACTCTCCATCATGAGCAGTATCACGTGTTAAAAGTTATATATATACGTGTTATATATATAATTATATTAATATATATATAATTATAATTATATTAATTATAAAGTTCTATATATCACGTGTTATATATATATATATATATACATACACCCATTTCCAAAAATTGAACGCCCAATGCAAATTTTCATTTTTCGGAAGCGTATTTGAATTTGAGAAGCTGAAAATCTCTGCGGATGTAAATGGCAGTATGCAAATATCGTATGTTACAGCATATCACGATTGACTGGCCGAATATATGCTAATTAGGCAGTCGTTGAAGACGCCAGCATTCTGAAGGGTTTGAGGAGGTGCATTTAAATGCTGATACGAAGTGTATATAACTTTTGTAAGATTATTTTTGAAGATATTCGTGTTTCTATGACTGAAAGAAGACGAATGACAGATGTGAGCTTTGGCGTGCTGTCGGGCGCATTGAAGCAGGACAGCTAATCAGCGATGTCGCTATTTTCTTTGTCGTTGATCATTCGGCAAATTCTCGATTATGGAAACAATTCCAAACAAGTCAAAAAGATGTCCGGAGACCTGTGCCCGGTCGTCCATGCGTTACCACCTGCTCTGATGATCGGTATATTGCCATAGTAGTCAAACGGAATCGACAAGCGACCTCCAAAACTGTTACATCTATGGTTGCAGCGGCACTTGGTAAGACATTATCTGCCAGTACTGTACGCCTAAGGCTCCACCTGAAGGGGCTATACTCTCAAATACCACGTTTTTGTGTTCCACTAATGGTCCAAGCCAGAGGACCAAGATTAAAGTGGTGCCTTCAACATGTCAATTGGACTGTCTCAGATTGATGTAACGTCTTGTTCAAGGATGAATCTAGATTTGCCTTGGAATCAGTTGGTAAGTGTGTAAGGGTCTGGAGAGAACAAGGCACACGCAATCAGGCCAAGAACATCATCGAACATCACACACTCAGAGGTGGCAGCGTTATGGCGTGGGCGGGAATTTCAATAGGATATAGCATAGAGCTGCACATCTTTAAAGGCGGTTCTTTGACTGCTGCGCGGTATCAAGATGAAGTTCTAGACCCCATTGCAAGACTCTACGCTGCAGCAGTTGGTCATAATTTCCTCCTTATGGACCATAATGCCCGTCCCCATCGAGGTAACATCGTTGACGAATACCTGGAAAGTGAGGGCATTTCTGGTATGGAGTGATCGGCGTATTCCCACCCGACCTTAATCCCATTTAAAACCTTTGGGATACCCTCGGGCGTACTGTCTCTGCACGTTTACCTACGCCAGCCAGTCTCAGAGAGTTGGAAATTGCCCTATCGGAGGAATGGCCATTGCTCGGATCTGCGATGGTTGATCACCTCATTGAAAGCATGGAAAATCTTTGTAAAATTCGTTTGAAGTTCCGAGGTGGTCGCATACCATATTAATGTTAGTTTTATTTGGCTTGTTTGCCTCTAAACATAATTTTGTTAATGTCCCAAATGTGACGTCAGCATATAACTTAAGAAAAGTAAATATTTTTATAAGAAAAGTATATATTAGGAAGAGCTAGCGAAGCGAGTTCTAGGACTGGTGAATGTCAGTTAACAAGGACGGTATCCATTTGCGTATTACACCTGAGTAGCAGGCTGCACGAAAGTGCTCGCAAAGCGAGCTCAGCGAGCGTTAGAGAGTGGAAGGCAGAATCTCCCGACTCGCCAAGCGAATTAAGGGGGTTAGAGAGCGTAGCGAGCAGGGGGCGGAGCCCCCTAGCCATTAAAAAATTATTAAGTGTAGACTTTTAACCGACTTTATAAAAAAAATTTAGCGTTTTAAAATATTTTTAACTTGTTATAAATATCTCAAAATTTATAATAATTTTACATGAATATTAAAGAATCTTATATAATAAAGGATGTTTGTTTTTCTGTGTGGTTGTGTGTGTGTGTGCTCCGTCGGCAACAAAAAATATAAACTTCGAACTTTCGCGAAATTCAATTGAGCTATCTAAACTCCTGGTACGATAGACCTCGGCGATATTTTTTATATTTTATGTTGAAAATCGATTTTGAGCATATTCACACAAATCGATTTTTTAGCAATCAAAAATATTATCACAGGGTTTACATCTTAACATCATCTGAAAAATAGAAGAACGATCTTTCAAAGGATTTTTGAATTAAATCTGTATGACAATTCATCAATATCAATTAATTCATCAATATTAATTAATCATTAATATTAATTAATACATCGAGCCGATCCGGTGGTCGAGCGGTCAGGGCATGCGTTTCCGCCTGATCGCTGGATATTGCTGGGTTGCGGGTTCGAATCCCGCCAGCGGGCATGGATGTTGTCATGTCGATGCCAAGTCAGACTTCCGCCCTTCGGGGAGCATCTATAAAAATGAAGCTGCAAATCTTCTCCCCTTCGCCATGGGATACTCTGGAGGGTTTTGTGGACGTGATGCGTAGGCGCCCCTTCACCACGGGGGAATTAGTAACGAACGAATACATCGAAATATACATGTTTTATATTTACTTTCTCATATGTAAAAGTATTGTATAACCTTTTGCTTACGGGTGGGACAATGTCAATCTCAAACGAAGAACTTCCCAAAAAGACATGCATTTGGCATACCTGTCCCAAACAGTTCGATTCCCCTTTGCAGACATTGGCGTCCATCGAAAGGTTAAGAAGGAAAGTAATTAGAAAAGTATTGTTTTGACTAAAATTTTCCATTTAGAGATTTTATGTTCAATATATATTTTAGGATTTCTTTAACACATTTTGACTATTTTTGTAGTGATACTCGACTCTCTGTGGTCTGTTTGTGGTCGATTTCTTGTATACACGATAGCTGCTATAAATATTAATGGATTTTCACAAAACTTTTTATTTAGCTTTGATGACGAAAAATCTAGAACTAGATAGAATTTTTTTAAAATGAAACCACGAAAATGAAAACCACGAAATTAAAATGAAAACTACGAAATTAAAATGAAAACCACGAAATATATTGGAAATTATATATATTTTTAATATTATAGAATAGGAAAAAATTTGGCATAATTATGTATAAAAGGGGTTATTTATGGCTCAATGATTTCGAAATTTAAAAGTTTTAATTATTGTAATGAAAAATAGCCGCGATACAATCTTTGTGCTCCTGACATCATTACTCTTCCCCCGCAGTAACAAGTTATGCTCTCGAGGCGGTATAATTTCAAACATGGTATTAATCGAAAAATTTGTTTAAGATTTTTAAAATGAAGGGCGACCTGCATAGACGTGAACATACGAAATAACGACGCAGATTTTTAACACTTTCCAACATAGTTGAAAAGTGTTTATAACTTTGTTCATTCTGTCTGTCTGTCTACCTGACCGTTCGCACGATAACTGCCGTAAAAAGGACTTAATCAAAATGAAATTTTAATATGTTGTTGAGATGGTCTTTGAGATATACGGGAATGTAAATGAATAATATCACCCAATTAGTTTTGGAATGAACTCTAGTTGAAAAAGTGAAATACATTGAACACTATGCGACGTAATTTTTCAAACATTTTTTAAGCGAATTTAAAATTCACAAATTGCTTCGAAAATTTTAGGAAATATTCAAATTATACCATAAAATATATAAAAAATTTTCAGCAAAATGTGTTCGGTAGTTTTTTAGATGAAACTTAAAATAATAATTACACCCATATTATATGAAGAGATCACGTGACCCGCTTCGAAATAAAATATGGCATCCATCTTTTTCTCTCAGTGTAACAATCGTGATTTTTACAGTTCTTTTGCATTTATATTTAGTGTTGCATCCGTCCTAAAATTGCTTTATTTTTGGTACTTTTTGCGCATCTATATTCTGTGCCAACGCAATTTTTGAGTTTAAATGATCATCAAACTCTTATTATTTCTACAAGGAAGCCTAATTTTAATGGATGCAGAATGTAAACAAGTGATTGTAAGATAAGTTGTATAAGAATTGCTGACCTTTTTCACCCAAAATTATTTAGCTATGGAGTCTGGAGTAAAAGTGATATGAATGAAATATTCATTGATTTTACATAAATAGCCATAAAATTTATATTTCCAGGACGTGATTTGAATAAAGTTCATTTTCTTTCTATGAAGTTTTAAGTTTCTAAATATAATAAATTACTGTAGTACTGTGATATAATTTAAAATATCTCAGTGCTGAATGTATCGCATTTAGATCTGTTTAAATAAAATTGCATTTCAGTTGGAAAGTGTTTCACAATCAATGCTTTATGCATGATTGATCTTTCTTGTTAAAATTTTTTATTGTAAAATTTGAAAGTGAATTCTTCTTGAAAATAGATTATAGTTTAAGAATATTGAGTTGAACCACACTCTAATAAATTTATTTTCATATTTCGGCACATTTCGTTGCATCCGAAAAATAAATATTAGCAAAATTCTATAGTTTTTCAAAAGTATTGGTGTATTTATCTGTATGGGTGTATATTTTCCGTTGAGTTTCAATCCAAAGTATGAATATCGATATTTTCATCCCCCCATTCTTTCTTTGGTTGGCGGACCACAAACTGGGGGTTGCTATAGAGAGCAGTGGACGTTTGAGCGGACGCGTGTCAAATTGTTGTGCGCGACTGCACATGTATTAATTAAAGGATTTGGATTGAAGAGAAATGTAGGGAAGGATTTTGGTTTAAAACAGACCATTTGAAATTGAGTGGTTTTATTTGTATATGCATTATTTATGCAGCAGGGAGCTTATTTAAGAATCGGGCAATGCCGTATAATTCATTCTAGTTATGGAATAAATAAAATATTTTGTACTTAACGCATAAGAATCCCATTTGTTCAACATACATTCTTATAAATTAATCCTATTCAGTGTTTGGAAAATCTATAAATAGAATTGGTGGTGTTCTTCATCGTATATTAAAACAAATTTTTAATTTGCATGCAATTTAGCTAAAAGGTAAAATATGCATTAACACAAAGCATAAAATAATATATTTTTGGAGGGTAAAAATAATTTGCAAAATAGAGTTATTCTCCAATGAAGGTATTAAATTATAAATAGAGCATAATATTAATAATTTCAGGGAATAAAAATATCTCACGGTCCGTTGTTTCTATCCTGAAGAAGCTGGCTGATTTATATACTGAAAATGGTTAATAATAAATTAGTTTATGTTGCTTTTTTTATACAAAAGCTTTACTTATTAGTTAATTTTGCAGTAGTTTGAAACATTTATTTAAAATACTGCAAGTTATTTATTACAGTAAAATCTTCGCAGTATTTAGTAGGACTTAATACAATTTTAGATATCTGTATAGAAGTCTGTCAATGTAAAATGTATATTTAGATAAAAAACAAAATTGGCACGGAAATGAATCTTATTATGAATTTTGTTATTTTATCTAAATAAGGTTAATAAATATTGATGAATGATAAAAGGTTAATAATTATCACCAAACTCACGGACGCTGAATAATATGCTTTTATATTGTAATAACAAATTTTAATTTTTAAAGTTAATTATTAATCTAAAGATTTAAATTTATCTACTTTAACAGTAAAAGAAAAGGCTCCGGAACTGTTTTTGGAAGGAGAATCAAATTCTTGAAAAACATTTTGGAACTTTCGTTGCATTTACACTTTACACATTTGTGCAATTTGGTGCCTAAAAACTGTAATTATGATTTAAATGTAAAAAGTTCTTATAATCGTATGTTGCTTTTATAATTCATCTAAAGCGTTAAATAATTATTTTCTCTTTCGGGGATTTTCAAGGAACAACTGAAAAAATTTCAAGAGTTAGATCGTTTATTATCAAGAGTTAAGTCGTTTTACTATCAAGAGTTAGATAATTTTATTATCAAGAGTTAAATTGTTTTATTATCAAGAGTTAAGTCGTTTTACTATCAAAAGTTAGATCGTTTTATTATCAGGAGTTAGATCATTTAGAAATTTTTAAATGCTATTTTTCGCGTTGGAAAATCTATATAAATAAAATTAAAAATCTGTCTGTCTGTCTGTTTGTCCCGTCATCACGGGAGAACGGCTGAACCGAATTTGTTGAATTTTTTTGGGTAGCCTGGAAATAGTTTCTACGATCAGTAGATCTCGAGATATTAGTAAAAAACGAAATTTTCGTTTGTCGCAACATCACGGGAGAACGGCTGAACCGAATTTGATGAAATTTTGTGGATGGCTTTAAAATAGCCCTCCATAAATTTAGCCCAAGTCTCAAGTATCTAAATCCAGGAGTTGTTGAGATATTAATGAAAACCGAAACTTTTTCCCAGGAGTTTACTCTCTAACTCAGTGGTTTATCCAAACGAAAAGCTTGGAAATCGATTAAAAGTGAATTAAAACCTTTTCTCTGAGTTTGATGGGAGATTTTTTGCGCTAATTAGTCACTTTCTGAAAATATGAATTGTTTGAAACATGATTTAAATGGGTTATCTATCTCCATGGTTTATGTTTTACAAGCTTTTACTGAACAATGAAAAGTATAAAGAAATCAAAATGGTTATTTAATTTCGCAGTTTATGAGGACGATCCTATCTTATATCATGTTGCTCAGATACGCAATTAAATTAAATCTGTCTGTTAATTTTAATTATTATTTTTTTATTTGAATAATAAATAAATGGATATAAAAATATATTTTAGAAAAGAACGATTTGATTTTTCTTATAGCATTTTTGGCTGGATAATATCAATTACAGTCTTCAGGTTTAAACGTTATTATTATTGATATTTTCGGGGATTATTGATTCAGGGATTATTAATATTTTCAAGTTATTATGCAATTGTTCTATTATGACAAAAATTGTTTAAACTCATATATTGTACGTTGTACGAGTAATCTTCTACAAATACACGGGTATATCTTCTAATTTAAGAGAATATAAGAAGTACAGGTATATTGTCATATGTTTTGATATATATTGGCATATATTGGAATCAATTACGACCTTCTGGTATAAAGAGTACGGGGATTATTGATATTTTCAATTTATTACGTCATCTCTTTTATTTTGGCAAATATTTTTGAGACTCATATTGTAATACGGGTAATCTTCTACTAACACACTGGCATATTTTCTAATCTGCGACAATATAAGTAGTACGGGGTTGCATACATTGATTCAATTCCTTTTTTTGTGAATTTGCTTATAAAAGAGGCCAGGATGCTTTATTCTTCAGATCTGCCCGTGAAAATAATTTTGCATAGTGAGAACAGATATTCTTAAACTTCTCTTTAGGAGCAATAAATTTAATATTTTAACAGAATTTGCACATGATTGCGAATTATAAGTTTCTTTATATTATGTACTCCGTACGAAGAACGGGTATGCTGCTAGTTATAAATATAAACTAGTTCATCAGATATACACTTCTTTCAACTATTCTCCGTCACTAATACTACAAAGAATATAATGGGAAATTTTCATTTAAATGCAATAACTTTCACAGCAAAATAAATTTATTTTAAACTTTTAACAGTTTGAATACTGCGTGTAATGTTTAAAGATTCGCCTTTCTAAACAGCTGAAAAATGTAAATCTATATAAATAAAAATGAAAATCTGTCTGTCTGTCTGTCTGTCTGTCTGTCTGTCTGTCTGTCTGTCTGTCTGTCTGTCTGTCTGTTTGTCACACCATCACGGGAGAACGGCTGAACCGAATTTGATGAAATTTTGTGGGTAGCCCAGAAATAGCCCCACTTAAAATTATATCTGTGTTTTGAGTTTCTACGACCAGTGGTTCTCGAGATATTAGTAAAAAACGAAATTTTCGTTTGTCTCATCATCACGGAAAAACGGCTGAACCGAATTTAATGAAATTTGGTGAATAGCCTTGAAATATCCCCCCATAAATGTTGTCCAAGTTTCGAGTTTCTAAGACCTAGGGTTGTCGAGATATTAATGAAAAACGGAACTTTTTCCTAGGAGTTCTATTCCCTAACTCCGTGGTTTATCCAAACGAAAAGCTTGAAAATCGTTTGAATGTGAATTAAAATTTAATCTCTGCGTTTGATGGGAGATTTTTTGCGTTAATTAGTCCCTTTCTGAAAACATGAATTGTTTGAAACATGATTTAAAGGGGAATTCTATCTCCATGGTTCATGGTTTATTTAAAACAAGCTTTTACGGAACAATGAGAAGTATAGAGAAATCAAAATCGTTATTTAATTTCGCAGTTTATGTTATAAGACATGACATATTTAACATGTTATAAGATTCTATCTTATATCATGTTACTCAGAAACGCAATTAAATTAAATCTGTCTGTTAATTTCAATAATTATATTTTCGATTTGAGTAATAAATAAATGGATATAAAAATATATTTTAGAAAAGAACGATTTGATTTTTCTTATAGCATTTTTGACTGGATAATATCAATTACGGTCTTCAGGTTTAAAAATTATTATTATTTATATTTTCGGGGATTATTGATTCAAGGATTATTGATATTTTCAAGCTATTATGCAATTATTTTATTATGACAAAAATTGTTTAAACTCATATATTGTATGTTGTACGAATCTTCTACAAATACACGTGTATATCTTTTAATCTACGAGAATATAAGTAGTACAGGTATATTGACATATGTTTTGATATATATTGGCATATATTGGAATCAATTACGACCTTCTGGTATAAAGAGTACGGATATTATTGATGTTTTCAATTTATTACGTCATCTCTTTTATTTTGGCAAATATTTTTGAGACGCATATTGTAATACGGGTAATCTTCTACTATCACATTGGCATATTTTCTGATCTGCGACAATATAATTAGTACTGGGTTGCATATATTCATTCAATTCCTATTTTTTCTTCTGTAAATTTGCTTACAAAAGGGGGCAGGATGTTTTATTCTTCAGATCTGATCGTGAAGATAATTTTGCATAGTGAGAACATATATTCTTAAACTTCTCTTTAGGAGCAATAAATTTAATATTTTAACAGAATTTGCACATGATTGCGAACTTTAAGTTTCTTTAAATTATACACTCCGTACGAATAACGGGTGTGCTGTTAGTGATTAATAAATTTTAACATTTTAGGAGGATATATCATGTTGCTCGGCATCGTAATTAAATTAAATGTGTTTGTTAATGTTTTTATTATTTTTTTTCGATTTAAATAATAAATAAATGGATAAATGGATATAAAAGTATATCTTATGAATGGACGGTTTGATTTTTCTTTTAATTATATTAATTGCTGACTGCGTACATCAATTTCATTTATTTTGGCAAAGAGTTTTCAAGCGTATATCGTATTTAGCTACTAAACTCATATATTGTGTTTAGCCAATAAATTCATATAGCCGATTGTTGAAACAGAAAAAGAGTAGAGCGGGTATATCTTCTAATACAATTGTAGTGTTTTCATTTAGTATATTGAAACGGGATAAGAATGTTTCATTCAGATCTGCAAATTCAAAGCTACGAATTTGGAGGGATATCGCTAATTTGACAACTTTTCTTAAACTTTGCCAAATTGACGGAAATGTCGCCAAATTGATATAAACGACACACAAACAGCTGCCATAAACCTTCGGGTTGGTCGTGTGGCTTGGGTCTTCTACATATCAATGAAATTTTTTTTGTTTTGTTAGAAGAGAGTACTGAAATGATGTTTGGTTAGCATTTATCTGTCAGACCAACCATCCTACTTAGTAATACATTTAGCGAATTTTTAAAATGTCACCAAATTGATAAAAATATTTTCAAATCTATAAAAATATCTTGAAATTGATAAAATTGCTCTACATAAATGATATTAATTGTTTTTTGTTAGGGGATAGTATTGTGATGATATTTCGTCAATTTGTCGCAAAGTGGAACTGTCAGTTCTACAGTCCCACTTGGCGATAAATTTGGCGATTTTTTAAAATGTCGCTAATTTGACGAAACTGTCGCCAAATGTTCCATAGAAATATAACTATTTAGACGATATTTTTTCTACCAATTTAATTGAAGCAAATGATATCATGTCGCTTAGCAACGGATTTAAATCCAATGTGTTTATGCGGCAGACGATTTTTATTAAATCCTTTCCGATTTGAATAATGAAGATATGTATATAAAATAAATTTCATTGCCATTTCATTTTGGACTGGATAATATCAATTATACTCTTCAGGTTTAAACATTATTATTATTGATATTTTCCGGAATTATTGATTCAGGGATTATTGATATTTTTAAGTTATTACGCCATTGTTTTATTGCGGCAAAAATTGCTGACACACGCATATTGTACGCTGTACGAGTAATCATCTAGGAATGCACGGGTATATCTTCTAACCTACGAGAATATAAGTAGTACAGGTATATTGGCATATATTTTGACATATATTGGCATATATATTGGAATCAAGTACAGTCTTCTGGTATGAAGATTAAGGGGATTAATTATATATTCAATTTATTACGTCGTCTGTTGTATTTTACCAAAAAACATTTGTGACTCATATTGCAAAACGGGTAATCTTCTACTAATAATCGGACATTATAAGTAGTACGTGTATATCTTCCCATATAATTTTAGCACTTTAATTTTGACATACATTGGAATAAATGACTGTCTTCAGATTTAAAGATTACGGGTTTATTGGTATTTTCAATTTATACATGTAATCTACTAATACAGTTTATATTTTCTAATATTCGCGTATATAATTAGTACGGGTCCCATACAATTTTAACGCTTTTATTTTGCATATATTGATTCAATTCCATATTTTTTTTATATTTGCTTACATAAGGGGTCCAAGATGTTTTATTCTTCAGATATGTCCATGAAGATAATTTTATATAGCGAGAACAGAGATTCTTAAACTTCTTTTTAGGAGCATTATATTAAATATTTTAACAGAATATTTTGATTAAACATGTCATTTAGTATACTATAAGAATTTGGGCATGATTATGAATTTCAAGTTTCTTTATATTATATACTCCGTACGAAGAACGGGTATGCTGCTAGTCTATATAAATAAAAATGAAAATCTGTCTGTCTGTCTGTCTGTCTGTCTGTCTGTCTGTCTGTTTGTCACACCATCACGGGAGAACGGCTGAACCGAATTTGATGAAATTTTGTGGGTAGCCCAGAAATAGCCCCACTTAAAATTATATCCGTGTTTTGAGTTTCTACGACCAGTGGTTCTCGAGATATTAGTAAAAAACGAAATTTTCGTTTGTCTAATCATCACGGAAAAACGGCTGAACCGAATTTAATGAAATTTGGTGAATAGCCTTGAAATATCCCCCCATAACTTTTGTCCAAGTTTCGAGTTTCTAAGACCTTGGGTTGTCGAGATATTAATGAAAAACGGAACTTTTTCCTAGGAGTTCTACTCCCTAACTCCGTGGTTTATCCAAACGAAAAGCTTGAAAATCGTTTGAAAGTGAATTAAAATTTAATCTCTGAGTTTGATGGGAGATTTTTTGCGTTAATTAGTCACTTTCTGAAAACATGAATTGTTGGAAACATGATTTAAGGGGGAAATCTATCTCCATGGTTCATGGTTTATTTAAAACAAGCTTTTACGGAACAATGAGAAGTATAGAGAAATCAAAATCGTTATTTAATTTCGCAGTTTATGTTATAAGACATGACATATTTAACATGTTATAAGATTCTATCTTATATCATGTTACTCAGAAACGCAATTAAATTAAATCTGTCTGTTAATTTTAATAATTATTTTTTCGATTTGAATAATAAATAAATGGATATAAAAATATATTTTAGAAAAGAACGATTTGATTTTTCTTATAGCATTTTTGACTGGATAATATCAATTACGGTCTTCAGGTTTAAAAATTATTATTATTTATATTTTCGGGGATTATTGATTCAAGGATTATTGATATTTTCAAGTTATTATGCAATTATTTTATTGTGACAAAAATTGTTTAAACTCATATATTGTATGTTGTACGAATCTTCTACAAATACACGTGTATATCTTTTAATCTACGAGAATATAAGTAGTACAGGTATATTGACATATGTTTTGATATATATTGGCATATATTGGAATCAATTACGACCTTCTGGTATAAAGAGTACGGATATTATTGATGTTTTCAATTTATTACGTCATCTCTTTTATTTTGGCAAATATTTTTGAGACGCATATTGTAATACGGGTAATCTTCTACTAACACATTGGCATATTTTCTGATCTGCGACAATATAATTAGTACGGGGTTGCATATATTCATTCAATTCCTATTTTTTCTTCTGTAAATTTGCTTACAAAAGGGGGCAGGATGTTTTATTCTTCAGATCTGATCGTGAAGATAATTTTGCATAGTGAGAACATATATTCTTAAACTTCTCTTTAGGAGCAATAAATTTAATATTTTAACAGAATTTGCACATGATTGCGAACTTTAAGTTTCTTTAAATTATACACTCCGTACGAATAACGGGTGTGCTGTTAGTGGTTAATAAATTTTAACATTTTAGGAGGATATATCATGTTGCTCGGCATCGCAATTAAATTAAATGTGTTTGTTAATGTTTTTATTATTTTTTTTCGATTTAAATAATAAATAAATGGATAAATGGATATAAAAGTATATCTTATGAATGGACGGTTTGATTTTTCTTTTAATTATATTAATTGCTGACTGCGTACATCAATTTCATTTATTTTGGCAAAGAGTTTTCAAGCTTATATCGTATTTAGCTACTAAACTCATATATTGTGTTTAGCCAATAAATTCATATAGCCGATTGTTGAAACAGAAAAAGAGTAGAGCGGGTATATCTTCTAATACAATTGTAGTGTTTTCATTTAGTATATTGAAACGGGATAAGAATGTTTCATTCAGATCTGCAAATTCAAAGCTACGAATTTGGAGGGATATCGCTAATTTGACAACTTTTCTTAAACTTTGCCAAATTGACGGAAATGTCGCCAAATTGATATAAACGACACACAAACAGCTGCCATAAACCTTCGGGTTGGTCGTGTGGCTTGGGTCTTCTACATATCAATAAATTTTTTTTTGTTTTGTTAGAAGAGAGTACTGAAATGATGTTTGGTTAGCATTTATCTGTCAGACCAACCATCCTACTTAGTAATACATTTAGCGAATTTTTAAAATGTCACCAAATTGATAAAAATGTTTTCAAATTTATAAAAATATCTTGAAATTGATAAAATTGCGCTACATAAATGATATTAATTGTTTTTTGTTACGGGATAGTATTGTGATGATATTTCGTCAATTTGTCTCAAAGTGGAACTGTCAGTTCTACAGTCCCACTTGGCGATAAATTTGGCGATTTTTTAAAATGTCGCTAATTTGACGAAACTGTCGCCAAATGTTCCATAGAAATATAACTATTTAGACGATATTTTTTCTACCAATTTATTTGAAGCAAATGATATCATGTCGCTTAGCAACGGATTTAAATCCAATGTGTTTATGCGGCAGACGATTTTTATTAAATCCTTTCCGATTTGAATAATGAAGATATGTATATAAAACAAATTTCATTGCCATTTCATTTTGGACTGGATAATATCAATTATACTCTTCAGGTTTAAACATTATTATTATTGATATTTTCCGGAATTATTGATTCAGGGATTATTGATATTTTTAAGTTATTACGCCATTGTTTTATTGCGGCAAAAATTGCTGACACACGCATATTGTACGTTGTACGAGTAATCTTCTAGGAATGCACGGGTATATCTTCTAACCTACGAGAATATAAGTAGTACAGGTATATTGGCATATATTTTGACATATATTGGCATATATATTGGAATCAAGTACAGTCTTCTGGTATGAAGATTAAGGGGATTAATTATATATTCAATTTATTACGTCGTTTGTTGTATTTTACCAAAAAACATTTGTGACTCATATTGCAAAACGGGTAATCTTCTACTAATAATCGGACATTATAAGTAGTACGTGTATATCTTCCCATATAATTTTAGCACTTTAATTTTGACATATATTGGAATAAATGACTGTCTTCAGATTTAAAGATTACGGGTTTATTGGTATTTTCAATTTATACATGTAATCTACTAATACAGGTTATGTTTTCTAATATTCGCGTATATAATTAGTACGGGTCCCATACAATTTTAACGCTTTTATTTTGCATATATTGATTCAATTCCATTTTTTTTTTATTTGCTTACATAAGGGGTCCAAGATGTTTTATTCTTCAGATATGTCCATGAAGATAATTTTATATAGCGAGAACAGAGATTCTTAAACTTCTTTTTAGGAGCACTATATTAAATATTTTAACAGAATATTTTGATTAAACATGTCATTTAGTATACTATAAGAATTTGGGCATGATTATGAATTTCAAGTTTCTTTATATTATATACTCCGTACGAAGAACGGGTATGCTGCTAGTCTATATAAATAAAATTGAAAATCTGTCTGTCTGTCTGTCTGTCTGTCTGTCTGTCTGTTTGTCCCATCATCACGGGAGAACGGCTGAACCGAATTTGATGAAATTTTGTGGGTAGCCTAGAAATAGCCCCACTTAAAATTTAGTCCGTGTTTTGAGTTTCTATGACCAGTGGTTCTCGAGATATTAGTAAAAAACAAAATTTTCGTTTGTCTCATCATCACGAGAAAACGGATGAACTGAATTTAATGAAATTTTGTGGATAGCCTTGAAATAGCCCCCCATAAATTTAGTCTAAGTTTCGAGTTTCTAAGACCAGGGGTTGTCGAGATATTAATGAAAAACGGAACTTTTTCTTAGGAGATCTACTCTCTAACTCCGTGGTTTATCCAAACGGAAAGGATGAAAATCGTTTGTTTAAAACACCAAAATGAAATAAAACTTTATTTCCGAGGTTGGTGCAGGTTTTTTGCATTAATTAGTCACTATAGGAAGACATGAATTGTTTGAAGCATGAATTTAAATGAAAAAATCTACCTCCATGGTTCGTGTTTCACAAGCTTTTACTCAACGATGAAAAGTATAAAGAAATCAAAATGGCTATTTAATTTCGCATTTTGTGAGGAAGATTCTATCTTATATCATGTTGCTCGGCAACGGAATGAAATTAAATGTGTTGTTAATATTTATTATTTTTTCTATTTGTATAATAAATAAATGGATGTAAAAATATATTTTATAAATGAACGGTTTGATTGTTCTTTTAATTATATAAATTGCGGACAGCGTACTTCACTTTCATTTATTTTAGCAAAGAGGTTTCAAGCTCATATATTGTGTTTAGCTAATAAACTCATATATTGTGGTTAACCAATAAATTCATTTAGCCGATTGTTGAAACAGAAAAAGAGTAGAAAGGGTGTATGTATCTTCTAATACAATTTTAGTGTTTTCATTTTGCATATACAAACGGGATCAGGATATTTTATTCTTCAGATCTGCAAATTCAAAGCTACGAATTTCGCGGAATATCGCTAACTTGGCAACTGTTCTTAAACTTTGCCAAATTGACGGAAATGTCGCCAAATTGATAAAAACTATGCAATTCGATGAAATTAAATTTGTTTTTATAGAGAGTACTGAAACGATGTTTAGGTAGCATTTGTCGGCCAGTCCATCCATCCTACTTAGTAACACATTTAGCGAATTTTTAAAATGTCACCAAATTGATAAAAATCTTTGTAAATCCATGAAAATATCACGAAATTGATAAAATTGCTCTTAATAAATGAAATCAATCGTGTTTTGTTAGGGAAAAGTATTGTGATGATGTTTCGTCAATTTGTCGGAAAATGGGACTATCAGTTCTACAGTCCCACATGGCGATAAATTTAGCGATTTTTTAAGTTATCGCTAAATTGACGAAAATGTCGCCAAACCTTCCATGGAGACTGCATTATTCAGATGATATGATTTCCATCAATTTATTTGAAGCAAATGATATCATATCGCTTAGCAACGGATCCCATATGTTATGCGGCATACGATTTTTATTAAATCTTTTCCGATTTGAATAATAAAAATATTTATATAAAATAAATTTCATTGACATTGAGTTTTTGACTGGATAATATCAATTACGGTCTTCAGGTTTAAATATCATTATTATTGATATTTTCGGAGACTGTTGATTCAGGGATTATTGATATTTTCAATTTATTATGGAATTGTTTTATTATGACGAAAATTGTTGAAACTCATACATAGTACGTTGTACGAGTAATCTTCTACAAATGCATGGGTATATCTTCTAATCTACGAGAATATAAGTAGTACAGGTACATTGGCATATATTTTGATATATATTAGCATATATTGCAATCAATTACGATCTTCTGGTATTAAGATTACGGGGATTTTTGATACTTTCAATTTTTTACGTCATCTCTTTTATTTTGGCAAATATTTTTTAGACTCATATTGCAATACGAGTAAGCTTCTACTAACACACTGGCATATTTTCTAATCTGCGACAATATAAGTAGTACGGGGATGCATATATTGATTCAATTCCTTCTTTTTTTGTAAATTTGCTTACAAAAGGGACCAGGATGTTTTATTCTTCAGATCTGCCCATGGAGATAATTTTGCATAGGGAGAAGAGATATTCTTAAACTTCTCTTTATGAGCAATAAATTTAATATTTTAACAGAATTTGCACATGATTGCGAATTATAAATTTCTTTATATTATATACTCCGTGCGAAGAACGGGTATGCTGCTAGTCTATATAAATAAAAATGAAAATCTGTCTGTCTGTCTGTCTGTCTGTCTGTTTGTCCCATCATCACGGGAGAACGGCTAACCCGAATTTGATGAAATTTTGTGGGTAGCCTAGAAATAGCACCACTTAAAATTTAGTCTGTAATTTGAGTTTTTACGACCAGTGGTTCTCGAGATATTAGTTAAAAACGAAATTTTCGTTTGTCTCATCATCACGGGAGAACGGCTGAACTGAATTTGATGAAATTTTGTGGATAGTCTTGAAATAGTCCCCCATAAATTTTGTCCAAGTTTCGAGTTTCTAAGATTAGGGATTGTCGAGATATTAATGAAAAACGGAACTTTTTCTTAGGAGATCTACTCTCCAACTCCGTGGTTTATCCAAACGGAAAGGATGAAAATCGTTTGTTTAAAACGCCAAAATGAAATAAAACTTCATTTCCGAGTTTGGTGCAGGATTTTTGCATTAATTAGTCACTATAGGAAAACATAAATTGTTTGAAACATGAATTTAAATGGAAAAATCTACCTCCATGGTTCATCTCTCACAAGCTTTTGCTCAACGATGTGAAGTATAAAGAAATCAAAATGGCTATTTAATTTCGCATTTTATGAGGAAGATTCTATCTTATATCATGTTTCTCGGCAACGGAATGAAATTAAATGTGTTGTTAATATCTATTATAATTTTTTTTATTTGTATAATAAATAAATAGGTGAAAAAATATATTTTATAAATGAACGGTTTGATTGTTCTTTTAATTATATATATTGCGGACAGCGTACATCACTTTCATTTATTTTAGCAAAGATATTTCAAGCTCATATATTGTGTTTAGCTAATAAACTTATATATTGTATTTACCCAATAAATTCATTTAGCCGATTGTTGAAGCAGAAAAAGAGTAGAACGGGTGTATGTATCTTCTAATACAATTTTAGCGTTTTCATTTAGTACATACAAACGGGTTCAGGATATTTTATTCTTCAGATCTGCAAATTCAGAGCAACGAATTTAGCGGAATATCTCCAAATAACTTGGTAACTTTTCTTAAACTTTACCAAATTAGTGGAAATGTCTCCAAATTGATAAAAATGGCCCAAATCAATGAAATTAAATTTGTTTTTTTAGAATAGAGTACTGAAATGATGTTTCTGTAGCATTTGTCGGTCAGTTCATCCATCCTACTTAGTAACACATTTAAGGAATTTTTTTAATATCACCAAATTGGTAAAAATATTTTTAAATCCATAAAAATATCATGAAATTGATAAAATCGCGCTTAATAAATGAAATTAATTGTGTTTTCTTAGGGGATAGTATTGTGATGATGTTTCGTCAATTTTTCACAAAATGGGACTATCAGTTCTACAGTCCCACTTGGCTATAAATTTGGCGATTTTTTAAGTTATCGCTAAATTGACGAAAATGTCGCCAAACCTTCCATGGAGATTGCATTATTCAGATGATATGATGTCTATCAATTTATTTGAAGCAAATGATATCATGTCGCTTAGCAACGGATCCAATATGTTATGCGGCATACGATTTTTATTAAATCTTTTCCGATTTGAATAATAAAAATATGTATATAAAATAAATTTCATTGACATTGCATTTTTGACTGGATAATATCAATTACGGTCTTCAGATTTAAACATCATTATTATTGGTATTTTCGGGGACTGTTGATTCAGGGATTATTGATATTTTCAAATTATTATGGAATTGTTTTATTATGACGAAAATTGTTGAAACTCATATATAGTACGTTGTACGAGTAATCTTCTACAAATGCATGGGTATATCTTCTAATCCACGAGAATATAAGTAGTACAGGTATATTGGCACATATTTTGATATATATTGGCATATATTGGAATCAATTACGACCTTCTGGTATTAAGATTACGGGGATTTTTGATACTTTCAGTTTATTACGTCATCTTTTTTATTTTGGCAAATATTTTTGAGACTCATATTGCAATACGGGTAAGTTTCTACTAACACACTGGCATATTTTCTGATCTGCGACAATATAAGTAGAACGGGGTTGCATATATTGATTCAATTCCTTTTTTTCTTTGTAAATTTACTTACAAAAGGGGCCAGGATGTTTTATTCCTCAGATCTGCCCGTGAATATAATTTTGCATAGTGAGAACAGATATTCTTAAACTTCTCTTTATGAGCAATAAATTTATTATTTTAACAGAATTTGCACATGATTGCGAATTATAAATTCTTTTATATTATATACTCCGTACGAAGAACGGGTATGCTGCTAGTCTATATAAATAAAATTGAAAATCTGTTCGTCTGTCTGTTTGTTTGTCCCCTCATCACGGGGGAACGTTTGAACCGAATTTGATAAAATTTTGTGGGTAGCCTTAAAATAGCCCCACTTAAAATTTAGTCTATGTTTCTAGTTTCTACGACCAGTGGTCCTTGAGATATTAGTGAACACCGAAACTTTCGTTTGTCTCATCATTACGAGAGAAAAGCTGAACAAATTTAATGAAATTTTGATGGTAGCCTTGAAATAGCTTCACTTAAATTTAATCTAAGTTTCGAGTTTCTAAGACCAGGGGTTGTTGAGATATTAATGAAAAACGAAACTTTTCCCTAGGAGTTCTACTCTCTAATTCCCTGGTTCCTCCAAACGAAAAGGTTAGAAATCGGTTATTTAAAACGTGAAAGTGAATTAAAACTTTATCTCTGAGTTTGATAGGAGATTTTTGTGCTAATTAATCACTTTCTGAAAACGTGAATTGTTTGAAAACGTGAATGTTTGAAACATGAATTTAAATGGAAACTCTATCACTATAGTTTATTTTTCACAAGCTTTAACTCAATAATGAAAAGTATTAAGAAATCAAAATGGTTATTTAAAGATTCCATTTTATATCATGTTGCCCGGTAACGCAATTAAATTAAATGTGTTTGTTAATATTTATTATTATTTTTTCGATTTGAATAATAAATGAATGGATATAAAAATATATCTTATAAATGAACGGTTTGATTTTTCTTTTAAATATATTAATTGCGTACATCCCTTTCATTTATTTTGGCAAAGATTTTTCAGGCTTATACATTGTGTTTAGCTAATAAACTCATATATTGTGTCTAGTTAATAAATTCATTTAGCCGATTGTTGAAATAGAAAAAAAGTAGAACGGGTATATATTTCTGTTTTCATTTAATATATACAGACGGTATCAGTATGTTTTATTCAGATCAGCAAATTCAGAGCTCCGAATTTGGCGGGATATCGCTAACTTGGCAACTTTTCTTAAACGTTGCCAAATTGACGGAAATGTCGCCAAATTGACGGAAATGTCACCAAATTGATAAAAATGATGCAAATTAATGAAATTTATTTTGTTTTGTTGGAAGAGAGTACTGAAATGATGTTTCGTTAGCATTTGTCTGTCAGTCCAACCGTCCTACATAGTAACACACTTAGCGAATTTTTAAAATGTCACCAAATTGATAAAAATGTTTGTAAATCCATAAAAATATCTTGAAATTGGAAAAATTTACGGTAAATAAATTTAATTAACTGTGTTTTGTTAGGGGATAGTATTGTGATGATGTTTCGTCAATTTGTCGCCAGGTGGGACTGTCAGTTCTGTAGTCCCACTTGGCGATAAATTTGGCTATTTTTTAAAGCCAAACCTTCCACAGAGATAGCATTATTCAGATGATATTTTTTCCACCAATTTATTTGAAGCAAATGATATCATATCGCTTAGTAACGGATTTAAATCCAATGTGTTTATGCGGCAGACGATTTTTATTAAATATTTTCCGATTTGAATAAAGAAGTTATGTACAGTGGCTCTCAAAAGTGTTCGTACACTTACGAATTTCAGTAAAATACTGCTCTATCCATTGAAAAAAATCAATATTTCAGAATGGGAATTTTTTAATAATATCTATAACATGTTCTTAACAACACTACATAAAACATTTTAAAAACATAGTAAAACCTGCTTTTTTTGAAAAATTAATAATCTAAAAGTTACCAAAATGTTACGTCACAAAAGTCTTTGCACAATTTAAAAAAAATCTCTACATATAGTAAATATTGTAATATTTCGGTAAATTAGTACTTAGTAGGATATCCTCTGGCATCCACAACAGCTTTCAAATGCCTGTGAATAGAGTTTACTAGTGTTTTTGTAATTTCTGCATCAATGTTCCTCCATTCCTCGATCATTACTATTTTTAGTTCACTTTTCATTTTAATGTCGTGTCTTCGTACTCTAACCTCCAGTTCTCTCCAAATGTGTTCTATTGGGTTTAAATCCGGTTCCTGAGGTGGTGTTTTCAGAACTTGTGGATAATTATGAAGACACCAGAGGCGAACATTGAGAGCCGTGTGCTTAGGATCGTTATCTAAAAAACAAAGTTGTTTCCAATACCCAGATTTCGGACTGATAAATTTAAATTGTCTTTTAAAATATTTAAATAAAGAGCATGATTCATTATGCCATCAATAAATACCAAATTACCTAGTCCCGATGCTGACATGCACCCCCCACACAAGGTCATCTCCACCGCCATGCTTTACTGTTCCAACTAAGTTCTTGGGATTAAGTTCCTTATTTATCTTCTCCATACAATTATACGCCCATCGGAACCAACAATTTTAAATTTGCTTTCATCTACAAATAAGACATGATTCCAATACGTTTCGGGCTTATTTATCATTGATTTTGCGAAGGAAAGCCTAAGCTATCTATTTTTCGCAGTTACAAAAATTTTTCTTCGGGCAGAAAGCTCATGTAATCCTGCTGATCTGAGCACTCGTCGAACAGTTTTAGGTGACATTAAAGTAGAAAAATTTTCACTAAATTCTGTAGAATATTTACAGCACTCAAACGTGGATTTTTCACAAATTTTCTAACAACAAATCTCTGATCAAATTGAGTTAACTTTGCCGGACGACATTTTCTTACATTGTTTTCGATTCTATTTTCTTCTTTAAAGTGTTTTATCACATACTGCACTAGAGAATGGGGTACGTTTACTAATTTAGCGAAATTACGAACTGATTTACCACTACTATGATGAAAAATAATCAGTTTTTGAATGCTGTACCTTGTTTCCTTACGACTACGAGCCATTTTTAAATAATACTATAAATATTACGAAGTAAGCAAGTAAAGATTAAAGCCAAACGCATTTTTTAAATGTCACCACAATGCAAAAATAAAAAAAAAAGGGACAGACAATATTTTTATTTATGAATTTATTCGAAAATATTTCGATGTACGATCACTTTTATGACGTGTTCTTTCTCTGCCTCCTGGCATTTTCATTTATATATAAAAAAAAAGAAATAAATATTTAAAAAAAATGTAAGATTTCATTCTGAATCACATGGAGATGATATGAAAAAATATTGAACGTTATATTAGAATTCAATTCCAGGAGATAGTGCTTTTTTTAAAAATTCTTAAAGTGTACGAACACTTTGGGAGCCACTGTATATAAAATAAATTTCATTGCCATTGAATTTTTGACTGGATAATATCAAATACGGTCTTCAGGTTTAAACATTATTATTATTGATATTATCGGAGATAATTGATTCAGAGATTGTTGCTATTTTCAAGTTATTATGCTAATGTTTTATTAAAAAAAAATGCCAAAGTGACGTCAATATCGCCAAATTAATAAAAACGACTCTAAATCAATGAAATTAATTGTGTTTTGTAGAAGAGAGTACTGAAATGATGTTTCGGTAGCATTTGTCTGTCAGTCCAACCGTCAAACTTAGTAACACATTTAGCGAATTTTTAAAATCTCGCCAAACTGATAAAAATGTTTATAAATCCATAAAAATATCTTGAAATTGATAAAATTGAGCTAAATAAATGAAATTAATTGTGTTTTGTTAGGGGATAGTATTGTGATGATGTTTCGTCAATTTGTTGCCAGTGGGACTGTCAGTTTTATAGTCTCATTTGGCGATAAATTTGGCGATTTCTTAAAATGTCGCTAAATTGACGAAAATGTCACTAAATTGATAAAATTAAGCTAAATTCATCAAATGACACCGAATCGATGAAAATTCAATATTTTGCATAATTAAGTGCGCATTTCTAGATGATCTCTGTCGTTCTGTGAGAATTAAAAAATATTTTTTCTAAATCTGTTTACAAACTGAACCAACATGCTTTATTCCTCAGATCTGCCTGTGAAGATAATTTTGTATATCGAGCCCAGAGATTCTTATACATTTTTTAGAAGAATTAAATTAAATATTTTAATAGAATATTTTGAATAACAAAGTCATTTAGAATACTGTAGGAATTTACACATGATTGTGAATGCTATGTTTCTTTATATTATATTTTCCATACGAAGAATGGATATACTGCTAGTTTTTAAATAATATTTTTTTAATGGCTAATAATTGATACATTTCATATTTTCTGCCTTAATTATTATATGAATGATATTAAAATTTTTCAATAAAATTTTAGACAATGCGAATTTTCATCAGATAAAAATTTAATCGAAGTTTATTGTACGAAGATCTCCGTCTTTGTAGTCCATAATATAGGATTTCAAACTTTCTTTTAATAAATAAAATTTCGAATTCGAATACGTATGTAAAATATTTACAAACAATATTCCATGGCTAAGGAGAGCATTAATTAGCTTGACACTTAGCGCGAGAGACAAGTTAAAAAACTTTGAATTTAATCATAAATATATAAAAATGTTATACTGCAATTCGTATGGACATATTTCGAATCTGCATTAGTGTATAAATTTTCCAGATTGATTACAGATTTGGGCACACTGCTAATAAACACAAAAAGTTACATAAAATCTATGAACATTTCACAAGTTTATAAATTCTTTTAAGATTCTAGCTTGGAAAATTTTTATATAAGTGTCGAAACTGCGGATATTTAATTCTCCTATCTGCAAGAGTCATTTAAAAAAAGATAAAATGGGAAATACAAAAAGGTTTGGTGCCACACAACATATTTTGGTGTTTTAATCGTCTTTAGATAGTGGGTCTTGGATTGTTCATGTGTGACTTAGCGCTGCTTGATAAGATTTTACGCTTGCGCTGACAGAAATCAAAAACAAGAGTACTGTATGTTGGCTTTGTTGCATCAAGTGCGTTTTGGTTGAGTAAGCTCTTTTACAGATAACTTTGTGTATAAATTAAAAATTATTCATCTGAGAGGAACTAAACAAACTCCATGTCTGAAGTTATGGAATAAACTTAACATAAAGGGAATAAATTTAAATGATATATTTTATGTAGGCTTTAATTAGTTAGGAAATTATTTATATCATATCTCATGAAAGTATTATATTTAAATAACTGATAAACGATTTTGAAATTATGAATTTATATAAAGTTTATTGTCTTTCACATGAAAAGTATATGAAAAAGTATTATGAAGTATATGAAGTATCTAAAAAGTGTATGAAGTATATAGACGTAAATGAAGTATATGAAAAATTATTAAAACTTGAAAGTAATTATTTTTTGTATTTGCAATTTATGTATAGATTTTGGGAGATTCAGGACAAATATTTTTCATGTCATTGTATTTATAGTACAGATTTAAGGAAAATCGAAACCAATCATCTCATGTTATTGCAAATGTAGCCTAGATTTAAAGTCATTCGGGACACAAATTCTGAACGTTACTGCAAATATAGCATATATTTAAGGGAATTAAAAACAAATATTTTTCATATTATAGCAAATCTATATAAATAAAAATGAAAATCTGTCTGTCTGTCTGTCTGTCTGTCTGTCTGTCTGTCTGTTTGTCACACCATCACGGGAGAACGGCTGAACCGAATTTGATGAAATTTTGTGGGTAGCCCAGAAATAGCCCCACTTAAAATTATATCCGTGTTTTGAGTTTCTACGACCAGTGGTTCTCGAGATATTAGTAAAAAACGAAATTTTCGTTTGTCTCATCATCACGGAAAAACGGCTGAACCGAATTTAATGAAATTTGGTGAATAGCCTTGAAATATCCCCCCATAAATTTTGTCCAAGTTTCGAGTTCCTAAGACCTGGGGTTGTCGAGATATTAATGAAAAACGGAACTTTTTCCTAGGAGTTCTACTCCCTAACTCCGTGGTTTATCCAAACGAAAAGCTTGAAAATCGTTTGAAAGTGAATTAAAATTTAATCTCTGAGTTTGATGGGAGATTTTTTGCGTTAATTAGTCACTTTCTGAAAACATGAATTGTTTGAAACATGATTTAAAGGGGAGATCTATCTCCATGGTTCATGGTTTATTTAAAACACGCTTTTACGGATCAATGAGAAGTATAGAGAAATCAAAATCGTTATTTAATTTCGCAGTTTATGTTATAAGACATGACATATTTAACATGTTATAAGATTCTATCTTATATCATGTTACTCAGAAACGCAATTAAATTAAATCTGTCTGTTAACTTTAATAATTATTTTTTCGATTTGAATAATAAATAAATGGATATAAAAATATATTTTAGAAAAGAACGATTTGATTTTTCTTATAGCATTTTTGACTGGATAATATCAATTACGGTCTTCAGGTTTAAAAATTATTATTATTTATATTTTCGGGGATTATTGATTCAAGGATTATTGATATTTTCAAGTTATTATGCAATTATTTTATTATGACAAAAATTGTTTAAACTCATATATTGTATGTTGTACGAATCTTCTACAAATACACGTGTATATCTTTTAATCTACGAGAATATAAGTAGTACAGGTATATTGACATGTGTTTTGATATATATTGGCATATATTGGAATCAATTACGACCTTCTGGTATAAAGAGTACGGATATTATTGATGTTTTCAATTTATTACGTCATCTCTTTTATTTTGGCAAATATTTTTGAGACGCATATTGTAATACGGGTAATCTTCTACTAACACATTGGCATATTTTCTGATCTGCGACAATATGATTAGTACGGGGTTGCATATATTCATTCAATTCCTATTTTTTCTTCTGTAAATTTGCTTACAAAAGGGGGCAGGATGTTTTATTCTTCAGATCTGATCGTGAAGATAATTTTGCATAGTGAGAACATTCTTAAACTTCTCTTTAGGAGCAATAAATTTAATATTTTAACAGAATTTGCACATGATTGCGAACTTTAAGTTTCTTTAAATTATACACTCCGTACGAATAACGGGTGTGCTGTTAGTGGCTAATAAATTTTAACATTTTAGGAGGATATATCATGTTGCTCGGCATCGCAATTAAATTAAATGTGTTTGTTAATGTTTTTATTATTTTTTTTCGATTTAAATAATAAATAAATGGATAAATGGATATAAAAGTATATCTTATGAATGGACGGTTTGATTTTTCTTTTAATTATATTAATTGCTGACTGCGTACAATAATTGCATTTATTTTGGCAAAGAGTTTTCAAGCTTATATCGTATTTAGCTACTAAACTCATATATTGTGTTTAGCCAATAAATTCATATAGCCGATTGTTGAAACAGAAAAAGAGTAGAGCGGGTATATCTTCTAATACAAATGTAGTGTTTTCATTTAGTATATTGAAACGGGATAAGAATGTTTCATTCAGATCTGCAAATTCAAAGCTACGAATTTGGAGGGATATCGCTAATTTGACAACTTTTCTTAAACTTTGCCAAATTGACGGAAATGTCGCCAAATTGATATAAACGACACACAAACAGCTGCCATAAACCTTCGGGTTGGTCGTGTGGCTTGGGTCTTCTACATATCAATGAAATTTTTTTTTGTTTTGTTAGAAGAGAGTACTGAAATGATGTTTGGTTAGCATTTATCTGTCAAACCAACCATCCTACTTAGTAATACATTTAGCGAATTTTTAAAATGTCACCAAATTGATAAAAATGTTTTCAAATCTATAAAAATATCTTGAAATTGATAAAATTGCGCTACATAAATGATATTAATTGTTTTTTGTTAGGGGATAGTATTGTGATGATATTTCGTCAATTTGTCGCAAAGTAGAACTGTCAGTTCTACAGTCCCACTTGGCGATAAATTTGGCGATTTTTTAAAATGTCGCTAATTTGACGAAACTGTCGCCAAATGTTCCATAGAAATATAACTATTTAGACGATATTTTTTCTACCAATTTATTTGAAGCAAATGATATCATGTCGCTTAGCAACGGATTTAAATCCAATGTGTTTATGCGGCAGACGATTTTTATTAAATCCTTTCCGATTTGAATAATGAAGATATGTATATAAAATAAATTTCATTGCCATTTCATTTTGGACTGGATAATATCAATTATACTCTTCAGGTTTAAACATTATTATTATTGATATTTTCCGGAATTATTGATTCAGGGATTATTGATATTTTTAAGTTATTACGCCATTGTTTTATTGCGGCAAAAATTGCTGACACACGCATATTGTACGTGTAATCTTCTAGGAATGCACGGGTATATCTTCTAACCTAAGAGAATATAAGTAGTACAGGTATATTGGCATATATTTTGACATATATTGGCATATATATTGGAATCAAGTACAGTCTTCTGGTATGAAGATTAAGGGGATTAAAATTATATATTCAATTTATTACGTCGTCTGTTGTATTTTACCAACAAACATTTGTGACTCATATTGCAAAACGGGAAATATTCTACTAATAATCGGACATTATAAGTAGTACGTGTATATCTTCCCATATAATTTTAGCACTTTAATTTTGACATATATTGGAATAAATGACTGTCTTCAGATTTAAAGATTACGGGTTTATTGGTATTTTCAATTTATACATGTAATCTACTAATACAGGTTATATTTTCTAATATTCGCGTATATAATTAGTACGGGTCCCATACAATTTTAACGCTTTTATTTTGCATATATTGATTCAATTCCATATTTTTTTTTTATATTTGCTTACATAAGGGGTCCAAGATGTTTTATTCTTCAGATATGTCCATGAAGATAATTTTATATAGCGAGAACAGAGATTCTTAAACTTCTTTTTAGGAGCATTATATTAAATATTTTAACAGAATATTTTGATTAAACATGTCATTTAGTATACTATAAGAATTTGGGCATGATTATGAATTTCAAGTTTCTTTATATTATATACTCCGTACGAAGAACGGGTATGCTGCTAGTGTAATATAAATTTAGGGAGACTGGGACAAATATTTTTTATATTATTACAAATTTTAATTTTACAGCAAATGTATGAATATAAGGAGATTGTGTCATGTTCTCGCAAATGAAGAACATATTTGAAGATGTTCAGTATAAAAAAAATTCATGTTGTTATAAATAAAGTACGGGTTTAAGAAAATTCTGGACACATATTTTTAAAGTTTTTGAAATATAGAACAGATTTAAGGAGTTTAGAGATAAATATTTATAATTGCGAAAATTATATGCATTTAAAGGGATCAGAGACAACTATTTTTAAAATTATTGCAAACGTAGTATGGCATTAGGTGGTATAGACACAAAAAATTCGTGAAATTGCAATTTTTTATTAGTCTTGTGGAATCGATGTATCAAATATTATTTAGAAATGCATCAAACATTACTTTAGAAATTAAAGTGTGCAACTGATATCAATTACATAAATTTTAGCATAAGAACAAATGCCATTGAAAATAAAATTCTTGCTTGCTTTAAAATTTAAATAGATACAACTAAAATTGGTGTAAAATAGAAATATAAAATTTGAAATATGTTTATTTTTATAAAAACAAAAATTTCATGTTTATAAATCTAAATTAAAACGCTGTGGTTATTATGTTTGACATATAAGTCTCCTTTAAAATTAGAATATGTTCAGTCATTAAATTAGTGAAAAAGTGTATGCACTGGCCAACGGGATATTGGTGCTTTGATGTAATAAATTTCTTTATTACCTCCAAGTCAGTATGTTTACAAGATAGTAATCATCTATATTTCGTATTGATTAGACATCTTTAGTCTACAGTAAATATTTTTTTGACATACACTGGATATCCCACATGAATTAAAAAAAATATATTCCATTCATAAAATAAAAACTTAGATACAATTTTCCTGAGATTTAGCCATTAAGCTTCTATTTATAGAACGTCAAAAACTCAGAAAGGCTTTGTACTAATAGTTATTTGCATTCTAAAATCAATCCCGTTCTCAGAGAGCCGCAGCAATAATAAAAAGATCAACATATAAAGAAAAGCACTTGAGAAAAGCAGGAGAAAAACTCTTTACATCTTCTACCGAAAAAAAAAATCATAACAAATGTTGAAATCACCTTTACACCACATATTTTCTGGGAATGATATTTATTACCAACACTAGGTGGCGAAGAATAACACGTATTTTGTGCGCAGGCGAGAACTCTCCAAAAATCAATACAAACTGGGACTTCGCTTTCCAAATACGAGAATGACGTCATATTCCAATTTTCGATCCCTTCTCTCAGGTTTAATTATAAATACCCCACAAGATGGCGCTCGTGCTCAGAATTCAACATGTCTTCCGTTTTATTTCTTGCAAAAGCTTTTCACTGGGCATGCGTAGTTGAGCAAAGTTACTAGATCCCTTACAAATTATTATGGAGAATGATGAGCGTATAAACAAACCGTAACATGGATATTTTAGCATCCAAAGTTATTCACGTGTTTTACCTGTGACAAAATCTGATCACAGGGTTACAGTTGAAGTTAATTAGAAAAAGCCCATGAACTCGACTGAGTTGAGTAGAAAGAGTTAAGTGAAAAGATAATCAACTTTGTAACGGGTGTAGAGTTGTGATGTTTTGGGATAAGTGAAAGTGACATTTATTTGATATGAGAAGACAGTTCGATAATCAAAGGACATTAACAGGACAAGATAATGACGCTCTTTATTTTAGGGATGATAGTAGTTCATGTGGGAGTAGTAGAGAAAATATCAGACTTGGACCTTTTATAGATTTTACCGTGAGTACAAGCATTTATTTAAAGTATATTTAAATGCTCAGTTAAGTAGAATATATCAATTTTGTAAGTATTTAAAATTAAGAAATTATTACTCACTTTAATTGTTAATACATTTTCCATTACTAACTTTTATGTGAAGAATGATACACACGGGAAACAATTAATTCTTAATTTAAAATATTGTGGTATCAAAGTCGAATTAAAATGATATAAAAATTAACATCCAAGACAATATTTTCTTTGTCAATAAGTTCTGGAGTTCTGTTAAAATATTTCGAGTCCCCACAATAATATGAAGCATTCATTTTATGTATTTTGCACTCTATATGTATGATAAACAATATTAGAGTAAAAATATTCCATTATATAAGTTTTTCAGTTTTCTTAATTAATAAATTTTATTTAAATTTAGCAACAGGTCAGTCATGATGCTACAGTTAATTCTTTCAATTAATTGATTTGTTGTTACTGCGTGCATTTTTAATACTTATTATATACAACGAATTTTAAACAATGGTTGTCCTTAAACATAAACATAAACTCACAAAAATTATGGCTTATAGCATGTTTCTTGCAACCGTTTTAGACCTCGGTTATTCCATGCTAAGGAGCGTATAATAAACACGAAACCGGTCTATAGATACTGGTATCTGCAATGGGAAAGTCTTTCAAATGATTTTCTTATTGACTAAATTGCTAACATTGTCTTAGAATTATTTATAAGAAATAGCACTATTGAAACAAAATTTCGAATAATTTATAAATCATAAAGTTTCTATTGTATTTCTAACATTACATTACTCACAATATAATACTACTGGTAATATTTAGTATCTACCAAGTATCTACCAACCAACAAATATTTATAAAATTCATAATAATTTATTGGGAATTTCTGTAATCGGTAAGTAATTCATTACATAAAACTGCGTATCAATTATTTACACAAAATGTTATGTGAATTGTGTATTTGAATTTTTTTACTTGGTTATATACCCATCTCTCTCCTTATATTTTTTTCTGTATAACTGTGAGGTGACAGTATTGTATCTTAGCGCCTATTGATGCATTTCACTTTCAATTCTTTGGGAATATCATTTTTGGGTTTAGTGTTTACAAAGCATACATTTTCTATTGTGCTTGTGGTATTAGCGATATTACACTACTCCCAATATAATAGTACTGATAATATTCAGTATCTACCAAACAATAGATACTAATAAAATGCATAATTTATTGTTATTAATCTTGACGTAGTTCATCATTAAATGAAACTAAATAATAATTATTTGCTCAAAAGTATATGTATGTATACTAAAAAATTTAAATTTGATACTTGTGCATATACATCCTTCTCTCTTTTACCTCTATCTTTCTCTTTTACCTGTGAGAGGACAATTTTGTACACAATCGCATATTAATCAGTATTTTACCTTAAATCCTTTATGGTTGGTCAATCTACATACTTAGTATTTACACAGTATAGAATGTCCGGCCACACATTAAGCTACCACAAGCCTTAGGGTTGGTCTTGTGGTCTGGACCTTCAACAGTATATAATGTAGGCCGCGGTAGCCCAGTGGTTAGCGCGCCGGAATTGCACTCGGTAGGCCCGGGTTCGGTTTCCCGCCACTGACAAAACTACCGCCGTGTTCAGGCGGAGTACGATCACGTTAAACATGTGGGTCCGTAAGTCCTTCCGAGAGGTTGGTGGTAGGGGAAGGAGAGTACGGTCCCTGTGGATGCCTCCCCCACTGGGTTCCGGTCTAAATTGGGTGGCACTTCCCGGCCGTCCAAACAGTTACCATACACTTTTCTGGTAGGTCGGACGGTCTGGGTCTCAACAGCAAGAGTATAGAATGTCTATAATATTGGTACATTGCTCGCAATATAATACTGTTGATAATATGCACTATTCACCAACCGACAGATATTAATAAAATGCATAATACATTTTTATGTATATCATGCCTGAACAGAACTATAGCAACATAATTACATGAATTTATAATGTATATTTACTGTTCATACTAATGTATGCAGAAAATATAGTTTTTTCTGAATATGTTCGGATTTAGGATTTTAATGGATAAGTAGGTTTAAAGACCTACTATTGCGTGTTGTTGTTGTTGAGACCCAGACCGTCCGACCTACCAGAAAGGTGTAAGGTAACTGTATGGACGGCCGCTACTATTGCGTGTAGAAGACCTAGACCGTCCGACTCGTCCAGGGGACTAAGAGCACCTATTTGGACGGCCGGGCTACTATTGCGTGTGTAACTCTGACACGAAAGCTCAAGAACTAGTGTTTGTATCGCCATGAAATATTATGCCTTCATATGTACATTGTGAAAATTCCGGAACGAGATAGGCTGCTTAGTAAATTCCAGGATTAAAACTCTAATAGTTCAAATATTAAGATTTTCACATTATTTCTTTTTAAAGAAACAGGGTAATTTCTGGAATAAAAGCAGTAGTACAGCCAATATTGTAAAATAATAGTTCGCATTACGCCATGGATGCAAGGAGCATTAAAACAGCGTCTATTATTCAAATAATTTCAATTTATCAATGTGATGGACTTATTGAAAATGTTTATGACATAAATAAACCTACTCAGTATATAATATGAATGCATAAGTATACTCATATTCCAATTAGTTTAGGTAGTATTTTAAGTTATAAATATTTGCTATAATAGTGTTGCTGCACAGGATGTGGTATGACTGTTATAAAATTAAAAAAAAAACATATAAATAATGTAATGCTTATTATTCACAAACAAAATTTATTAATTAAAATTTATGTTTGGCATTGGTAATGACTCATTCAAGCATATAAATTACATGTCTTTGTCTTATTTATGCTATTACATAATTTTTTCCTACTCTTATGCACAAACAAAGAACAATTATCATTTTCATAAACACTTTATATTATTAATAGTAAATTTACCGATAATAACCCCTTTGAGGACAGTTTCATCAAAATCATAAATTTCAAATAACTTTTCTTCTCTTAAAAAATTATGATACAATTCTATATATAAGTTATATTAACATTGTTTTAAATTTATTCATAACCCTTTGAAAATGATTTTATCAAAATCCTAAATTTTTAATAATGTTTGTTCTATTCTTAAAAATTTCAAAAAAATGATATCTATGAATTATTATGCTAGTATTATTGTTCACTAATTCATCGATGCTAATCCTTCTAGAATAGTTTTATCAAATTCCTAAATTTTGTATAACGTTTGTTGTGATTCTATTTTTCTAAAGTTCTAAGTTGGAAACTATTACTAATTATAATTTTATTTCTGGCATTTAAATAATTAATTTTATTTTGATTCTACAATTTTATTCGGGAATTTTTGTGTCAACATTCCACGCACACGAATCGTGTGACAAAATGAAAAGAAAGATCAATCATGCATACAGCATTGATAATGAAACACTTTCCAACTGCAATACAATTTTATTTAAACATCTCTAAAATGCGATGCATTCAGCGGTGATATTTTAAAAATTATCACAGTACTACAATAATTTATTTTACTTAAAAATTTAAAACCATGGAGGTAAAAGTACTTTTTAACTCCAAGCTTAAAACTTTATTGCAAAATGCAATGCTATAAAATTGTCTGCCTCTCTATGTAAAATCTCTGAATATGTTATTCATATCACTTATATTCCGGACTCCAGAGCTAAATAATTTTGCGTTAAAAAAATCAGCAATTCTTATACAATCCATCTTACAGCTTGATTTGTTTACATTCTGCCTTCGTTAAAATTAGGTTTCGTGGTAGAAATAATCAAAGTTTGAAAATAATTTAAACTACAAAATATTGTAATTACATTGGCGCAAAATATAGATACACAGAAAATACGCAGAAATAAGGCGGTTTTAGAATGGATGCAACGCTAAATATACATTTAAAAGAACTTTATAAACCACAATTTTGACACTGGGAAAAAAGATGGATGCCATATTTTATTTTGAAGTGGGTCACGTGATCTCTTCATATAATATGTGTGTAATTATTATTTTAATTTTTATTTAAAAAAACTACCGAACATATTTTGATCAACTTGTTTTTATATATTTTATGGGATAATTTGAATATTTTCTACAATTTTCAAGGCAGTTTGTGAATTTTAACATCGCCAAAAAATGCTTGAAAAATTGGGTCCCATAGGGTTCAATGTATTTCACTGTTTCAACCCGGGTTTAATCCAAAACCAATTGGGCGATATTATTCATTTACATTCCCATATTGATATCATTTATATTCCCCCATAGACTATCTGAACAACACACTAAAATTGTTTCATTTTCATAAAGTCATTTTTACGACAGTTATCGTGCGAACGGACAGACAGACAGACAACCAGAATGGCCAAAATCATAAACACTTTTCAACTATTTTGGAAAGTGTTAAAAATGATAAAAATTTTCGTATTCGATGTTAGCGAGACATAACTTTTATTAAACCTCTTTGAAAGAAGGAAATGAAAAACGGTTGTTGATATTTAGAGGGGGAGTATTTATTTTTGTATACGCGTGGCCGGATGCGTTTATTTACCGTTCCTAAAAAAATGTGAACTATTTTTAGATAAATAACATACTACTGCGACGTTTAGGGTGAACTAAAATATTAGAGGTTAATGGAACGAAGATTAAGTCACGGATAAAGTTTAGAATATAAATGCCATCAAGTGCAATCAACTTAAAAGTGAAGAATTTGATGTGTCAAAACGTATGACTTTTTCCCTCTCTCTTAGCAAATAAGCATATTCGATTTTGTGGAAAACGAAATGCACAGCTTTCTTATGAAACTATGTCACAAAAGTTAAATAGCTTGTGGTAGATTTTTGGTTAAAAGAAGTGTAACAAATTTCATGGAAATGACTAGATTTATATTATTTTAGTTATACTTCCTGTTAGAAAATTGAAAGGATTTAATATCTGGGGAATGGTAACTAAGCAATGACGCCAATTTATATCTGATTAAAAGTACTTACCAAGCATTAACTCATTTGAAAGTAGCAAATTTTTCTTTATTTTATTTTATTTTATTTATGTATTTGTTATTTTTAATTTCTCATACTATGTAATATAGTATAGAAAATGCATTGTTTTCACGAAAATTTTCGAATTAAGGATTTTGATGCCAATATATGTTTTAAGACCGCCTGAACACGTTTTGCCTTTATTTGGATTGATGTCCATCCGTCGGTCTGTATGTTTGTGGTCGATTTGTTTTCTACACGATAGCCATGGCGGCCACAAATATTAAAGGATTTTCGCGAAACTTTATATTCGGCTTTGTTATAAATTAATCTTGAACTAGATAGAATTTTTTTTTTAATTCGAGAGAAAACTTCTAAATTTTATATCTTTTTTAACATGTCAGCATAGGACAAAATTTGATATATATCGTGATTTTTCAAATATCAAATTTGATATATATTTGATATTTGATATATTATCGTGATCATTGAGCCATAAATGAATTCATTTATGGTTCAATGATCACGATACTTAATAGTTTTAATCATTGTTGCGAAAATAGATGCGATACGTTTTTTTACTTTCCTTATATACAATAATGTATAAGGAAAGTATTGTGACGGAGTCGAAAATTCGAAATCGAGTTTTCGACGGGAGAGCACGCTTCAAGCATTCCTGATCACGAATCGAACATTTTTGAAGTGATATCTCTGTGTGTGTGTCAGTGAGTCTGTGAAGATGCTAACTGACTAGCGAGTGAACCAATTCGAACAAAATTTGGTACAAAAATTACAATCCGTAAACAGTGGAAGCCTATTGTTTTTATACGCAATCGAATGTTCTGAACCCCCCTAAATTTTCGAGTGAAATTTTGAAAAAATCGTCAAAAAATCAAAACCTCTAATAAAGTTACGCAAGTAGACATTTCTTATGTAATTTTTCATTAGAAAACGATTGATATAAATTTTAGAATGCTAACTGGAACCGTTTTCGGTATATTGCATATTTTTCAAAAAAATTATCAAGAAGTCATATAAAATAAAAAAAAAACAATATTTCCTATTGAAAAAATGTTCACTTTTCATATGTAATACTATGCGATAAATTTGGTGACATCATTCTCGTGGATCTAGCTCGTTCTATTCACGAGAAAAGATACTTTGAGTAATACTTTTGTATTTGAACGCCAATAGTCATTTATCTCCTGTAAGAATAACTTATTTCTCTATCCATAACGCTTGGCGAGATTTTGGTGACGAATTTAGTGGAATGTCGAAAACTTAAAGACTTTTTTAAAAGTTGCCAAATTAATGAAAATCTCACCAAATGGATAAAAATGACGTTAAATCAATGAAAATGACGACTCATTGACGAAAATTCAATACCTTGAAAAAAATATAAATATCTACTATAAAAATAAATTTTTTTTACTGTAAAAGTAGTAAATTTGTTGCATCATATAAGGAAAGTCATGTGCTGCCTACATCAGATTTTTTTGTTCGTGACGTCATTAGAACGTTTGTGACGTTTAAAGTGAAGGGAGTATCACTCTATGATTGTAATTATTTGGACTCATGATACCGCATTTTAAAAAAATTTCTTGCAAAATTTGAAAAAAAGAAAAAAACAACTACTAAAAATGGTTTTTGAATAAGTGGGTTGAGTTGAGCCACACTCCAATTATCTTTTGTAGGCAATAGATGTCCACTAACATCAGATTTGCGCTTGTTAGCATTTTGTACATAATATTGTTCTCCTTTAAATAAACATACATATAAAAACTATTAAAGTACAAAGCGTGACTTTGCACACAATCAATAATAAATTCGATCATAACGTTAATTGATGTGCAAATAAAGTTTAGTAAGCAGAATTATGTTTTAGAAGTCTTTGGATTTCCTTCTTCAGTGCAAGCAAGCCTAGATCTGAACGTCCAAATGAAAACTAAACCATATTGAGTAAGCAACAAAATAGATAAGTAATAGAACCCAGTATGGTAGTTCACCGTGTTTTTTTGAGGTATAGATGATAATGTTAAAATATTCGTTTAATATTTTTGTGTTCTTTCTCTGCTCCATTCTGTATTTTACTTTTTTATTTATTTATTTCTCAAGTTCATGTTTTCTTTCCATTTTAAATTTTATCTCATTTAACTTTTCTTTCATCACAATAGATGACTTAATAATTTTGGATTCTGTCGTTTAGTTATTTCGATGCATGTTCGATATGCTTTATCTCTCTTCAGTTCAAGTCCAGACTAGCCCGAACTGAAGAAGGAAATCCAAAGATTTCCTGATTACTAAGCATTGTTTTCGCAGTATATATATATATATATATATATATATATATATATATATATATACACTCATCAAAAATTAAATTGCAACACTAAGAAGGAATGAACGTAGCCATATGCAAATCACAGTACCGGTAGAAAAGAGAGTCATATGCACATAATTAAATTTTCGTACATATCGGGTCACGTGGCACCCAGTTCCGGGTGATAAAGACTAGCAGACGGCTGGTCCCGTAAATGCTATCAGTGACGTTTTGCAGCAGCCGAACTTTTGAAAAAGTGAAGAAGCGATGCTTCGAAGACGTCAGCGAGCTGTATACCAGCAGTTCACGGCTGGGGAACGAGACCGTATCCTGGAGCTACGTGACGGAGGTTTGTCGATGCGTGCAATTGCTACGTGTATTGGGCACGACGTGAGTACCATACAGTGATGTGTGACACAATGGGCTCAGGAACATAAGAAAAAACGCCGAAGAGAGAGTAGATCGAACAGGCGCACAGAACAGCAGATTCGCCTAGTCGAAACTTGTTCGCAACGGCAAGAGACATCCGAAACAGCTTGCCACCATCAACGGTTGCACCTGCGTGCAATTCAAACCATTCGGAAACAGGTTGAAATACAGATGCGCCCATGGCGGCCAGCCACCGAGGTATCATTAAGAACTCGACACATGGATGCACGTCTGCCGTGGTGTCGTCGTCATCGTAGCTAGACCAATGAATGACATCGGTTATTGTTTACGGATGAAACTCGCTTCTGCTTGTAGAGGAATGACCTCCGTGGACGGGTATGGCTGTTTCCCAAGTAATGCCACTTGTCAGCCCATATCACCGAGCGTCACACCGGACATCATGGTTTTAGGCGGTGTCATGTTTGATCAGCCGGAAGCTCTGGTGCACATTGTAGGTAATGTGGCAAAGGACCGGTACGTCCCACATGCCCGTGGTGCGGCCACTGGTTCACACCGTCCCCGGCACAAGTTGTAGCAAGACAATGTCACACCGCACAGAGAACTCTCAACTGCCTGAATGGAATTCGCATCCTTTTCTGGCCGGCAGTCTCACTTGATCCCTCTCCCATTGAACACGTGGGGCCCCTTATCGGACGTCAGGTGCACTGGAGACCACCAGTACATACCGTAGATCAACTGCGTGCCGCAGTGGACACTGTTTGGCAAGGATTACCTCAGGCAATCATTAATAGCCTTATCGATAGTATTTTTTGCCGTTTAGCGACTTGTATAGCTGCCTGTGGGGCCACCTTCTTTACAGAATATGCAGGTTCTTTTGCATATCTTTGTTTGTTCTTTTAATTATATGCATATGACTCCCTCTTCTACCGGTACTGTGATGTGCATATGGCTATGTGCATTCCTTCATGGCGTTGCAATTTCACTTTTGACGTGTATATATATGTATGTATATATATATGTAAATATGCATATATATATATATATATATATATATATCCCTCTTTCCATTGTAGTGATATGTTACCTTCTATCTTTATCCTTAGTCTTGGTCTATAGTTACTCATTTGTAACAGATATGCTACAGATGGGTTTTTTTTGTACATACAGTAGTTTATGCATAATTTTCGATTAAAATTTTCAATTTTTATTTATATATATATATATATATATATATATATATAAAGATTTTACCCAGAAAAAAGAAAATTTCCATTGTTTTGGAAAATCTAACTAATCACTACACCAAATTGTACGTAAATACTTCAATTTGTTCCAGATATATCATACGGATAAACAAATATCATTGGAAAATTATTTTATTCTCAGCCATCGACTTTTAAAACGTGTTTCCAACTCTGGAGTTTGGTAGATACCAGATTCTAAAGTCAGATTTTCGACTCCATGACAGTACCTTCCCTTTATACATTTCCCTATAAACTGTGTGGTAAAAAGGGTGATTCGAAACTCTATGTATAAACTTTAACAGGAGATAAAGAGCACTAAAGTAAACATTTTTCGTTTATGAATATATGTCCGCATACAGTATCCTTTGATAAGCAACACGGTGTTACATTTATCTAATCCCAGCGCCACATGAATTAAGTTCTTACTAAACAGAGCAATTTCTTTTGCTGGAATTTTGCCAATTCTACTTGCCAATCATATTTTAGGATCCTACACTCGAATAACTAACTGATCGTAGGTTTAGCAGTACTTTATCACCTATTTGTATTTAGCACGTTTAGCTTCAGTATAAATGCTAGTAACTCACTAATATCTTTCGACGAAGCACTTCCAAATATGTTTTTAGTATAATCGTGATCTATGCAATTAGATAAAAGTTTTTGGAATTGTCAGTCAATATCCGCTATCCTCCGTGGAGTTGCATTCATGGAGTTAGAAAGGAGGTGATAAAACTCCTATGGATGAAACGTTTGAAAATGTCATAATGCTTTGAGAATTATATCTAGGTGTCGCTAGTGTTAGTAAAGTAGTTGCTATTGTTAGTTGACACTGACACTATAAAAAGGCATTGTATTTAGTATATGTATTTTTGATTATTTTTAAATTAAAGGCTGCCTTATTGTGAGTATAATTAACCAGTATTTTTGCATAGTTGTAGGAAAGAGTACAGAATATAGGGAGATAAAAACTAATTAAAAGGTAAAATTATTTTGATTACTTGGGAGAATTTTTTATTACTTCAGTTCTACTTTTCATCGCACTAATAATTTATTTTTACAAAATTGACAGTTTAAATAAATATTTTAGGTCTTTTGCCATAGAAATGTATACAATACAGCACTACTTATCTTATTCCAGCGCCACCTGAATTAATGTCTCAAACGATATTGGCGTTTTCTTACTACTCCTTACTTTTACCTCCATGGTTGCATTCATAGTCGCCATTTTTGAAAACAGAACAGTATGGAGTTAAATTTTATCGTCATCTGATCGGATCACGTTCAGCTGTTGATCAATTTTTCTAGCTGCGCTCGAAAAAATTGTGGCAATTGGGGGCAAGTTTCCTTCCAATTGAAATAATATGACGTTACTGAAAGATTGCCACACGTAATAGGACCTATTCTATCAAACGATTCTGGTAGTTTCCTATCATGAAGTGTTAACTTCTTCCCTTTATCTCCATGATATTAATTTTAATAAATATATAATCACTATTGATAAACGTTGCAAGAAGAATAAAATGACATTTAAAAAATATCGAAATTTAATTGTTTCTTCATAATTCTTGAAACTTAGCCATACTAGGCTCGGTGATTTAAATTAACGGTTATCTTTCAATAATAAACATTGCCTCATAGCCTCGTAACCAAAGATTTTGTTCATCAACGATGACAATTAATTTTAAGCTTTATCGCATATACTATGATATTTTTAAAAGTATTTCAAATTATTTAAATTGAGTGCAAGCTATATTTCACATATTAGAACATTAAATGGCAACACGGGTTTATTTCGGGACATAAAGCGCGAAAGTTTAAAAAATAATTTCCTTTATTGACTTTACATGGTGCCATTTAGCCTCTATTATCTCTGTTCATAGACTGAATCTATAAAAATTGGGCCTTCCGATATTTTTAATATGGTGAGTTTTTTAAGTGTTCTAAATTTCAGGAACATCGGTCAAATAGTCGCTGAGAAACAGCGTTAACAACAAAAAAATCTTTGTGAATGGCAAGGAAGCTTCGCTTGTATCTTGCTATACTTTTAAAATTTTAACTGAAGATTTTCCAACATAGCATAGTTTAGCGTTTCAATCTTTGACATAATTATAAAATTCATAAATGTCCTATAATTGCGTTATAAAGATATTACTTATGATAAACATAGATTCCAGGATTTTTTACACTCCTCTAATTTTATTTTAGCTCATCCAAATAAAATCTTGTTATGAAACACTAAAGTCGATGTGCTTAAATAAAATATGAACACGAAATTTATGAAGAGTTCATATGGTGGCAAATGGCGTGTAAACTTGGCAAATGGTGACGAAACTATTAATTAAAATTAAAAAAAATTATTATCTTTTAATTTTCTTTTGCATATATATTTCATATAGTAATACGAATTTTCGGAGAACTTGGAAGTGATATCTCCAAAGTTGGGAATGGAAATCCTTAGTGAATACTCTCAACTTTCTCTAGAATTCGATTCTGAATGCACGTGTTAACATCTAAGCTTTAAGAAGTAATTTTTTGAACCGAAAGTGAAAAAAACTCACAAGTAGGAATTTTTAGTGAACCATTAGGAATTTAATGTCGAATTCATATCAGTAATCAAAGTTCCATCTATCGCCAATCTTGAGAAATAAATGTTTCAAGAATATTTTTTTTGAACAGAAAGTGAAAATCTTTAGTGAATCCCCCCTCCCCACCTTATTTTATGTTGATGCCTAGACATAGCAGATGCTGAGATATAGATGTTTTGAAAAAATGTCTGTTTAAAAAAACAATAGTATGACAATATGTTTATCGTCAGTAACCCATACAACTACAAGTATAAATAGCTGTAATATTTAAATCAATAAAGATAATAAATTAGTTGATTATTTGTAAAAAATAACTTAAAATACTTACTTTTTTAGTTACGGGTACAACAGTTGTATCACTGGAAAGCTATCGAGTGGTATAGCTGCAAACCACTGGAATGCTATCGAGTGGTATAACTGTAAACCACTACAAAGCTATCCATAAATTTCACTTATAATACCAAAATCTTTTTCAGGTTAAAACGCCAATCGCTCAGTCTCCCCAGTCAAAAGTTATTAAAAATTATAATAAATAAATGTATGTTTAAATAATTCTCTAAATTAGATTTTAAACAGGGAAGGCTCAGCTTCTTAGCCTCTATGGACTCTACGCCACAGTGTATCAGTGCTTATCCCACTTCTTTTCTGTACAGGGATTTGCGCACCCATTGTCCCCCATTGAAATGCTTTGGGTACTACTTGTCAGAAACACCGTAGAAATTTACCCAATTTCACGCGTTTCAACATTTACTAAAATAATTACAAAACTGCTTTTCAGGAACCATTTCTTTATTCAAAGCTCAACATTCCAAACGTACAGCTCGTTCATCTGACATCGTAAACAAATACGAGACTGTTGCCAAAGCATCATTACAAAAAGTGGTGTTGCCATTGCGAGAACTAAAAATAAACAAATTCACAATAAATGCAATTTTAAATATAAAACTGAATAACGAAATTAATGTGCATTACTTAACATTCTCCCACCTTTTGATTTAAACATTAAAATCAAAACTTACAATAAAATGTTATGAACTTTCTAAAGACATATTAGCATTTAAATGAAAATTAAACATTTTCTGCATTTATTTAAACCTAGATGGGAGTCTAATTGTTCTGCCACTTTTAGTAACAACAGTCTTTCGTAAAACAGAGGGTTACACACCCTTTTATCATTGTCCACAACCCTTTGATCATTGGCTACAGTATCAGTTTCTGGTTCTCGGGATGGACATTCAATTTCAAGAGAGAAAATTTTCTAAACTGGTCGAAATAGTTACCCAGTTTCTGTCTTTAATTTCACAACTCTGTTGTTGACTTCAATTATTTTTGCCATTGGCCAAAAAGTTATTTTCTTATTCTCACATTCAATGAGAACTATATCTCCAATTTTGAAATTCAGCATTTTCATTTTTACCCTATGATGCACTACTTGGCCAAGATATTCTACTCTAAATCTTTTCCTCAGCTGATCCTTTAATGTCTGCTGATATCTCAATCTTTTTGTGGGATCCACTTTGTCCAAAAGGTCCAAGTCTGGCACTCCCACCATCTGCAGGTCTTGCAAGAACATAGCCGGAGTCAAAGGAGTTGGGTTTTCAGGATCTTCGGAAATGTAAATCAGTGGTCTGGCATTCACTATTGCTTCACAATCGCATAGAATGCCCATCATTTCTTCATAGCCTAAAGAAGCTGTTCCCAAGACACGTTTCAACAGTCTCTTAACCATCTGTACAAGACGTTCTCCAAACCCTACCCAACAAGCAGCAGAGGGTGGGTTGAACTTGCAAGTAATTCTTTTGACAGATGCTTCTATATCAATGGTTTTCTAATCAATTCTTTGTAGAAGATTATCAGCTTCGACAAGATTGCTTCCATTATCACTGTAAATGGTATTGGGCCTTCCACGCCGTGCTATGAACCGTCTGAAACTGAACAGAAAAGCTTTGTAGATAATGATGTTATGAGTTCCAAATGAATAGCCCTATAAACAGCACACGTGTTGAGAATAACCTAAATTTTCACACCTCCCCTCAATATTAGGGGTCCAGCCAGATCTACTCCAGGAATTTCAAAAACTGACGCTTGTCTCACTCTGTCTTCTGGAAGAGGAACTGGACCTGTTTGTATACATTTTGCAATGTGTCTCTTGCATCTAATTGCATTTCGCAATTACACGGCGTACTGTTCTCCTTCCATTAAGTATCCAGAATTTTTCACGCAAATCTGACAATAAAGAACGTAATCCAGCATGAAGTTTTATTGCATGGTGTTGTTGAATAATAAGTTCTATCAATTTATATTCGTTTGGCAGTAGTATTGGATACTTGAAATTTTCTTCATCTTTACGTTCCGTGAACTTTGTGATCAATGAATATTTCAATGAATATTTCATTCACATAACTTGTATTCCAGACTCCAGAGATAAATAATTTCATGTGAAAAAAATTCAGCAATTCTTATGTAATTCATCTTGCAATTGCTTGAGTTATTCGCATTCTGCGTATGTTAAAATTAGGCTTCGTTGAAGAAATAATAAAAGTTTAGGGATCATTTAAAATCACAACTATTGTAATTGCATAGGCACGGAATTTAGATTAACAGATAATACACAGATGCACAGATAATATATGTGTGTATGTGTATGTACTCAAAGTATTAGAATCGTGCCGAAGATCGGAGCTCGAATTTTCAAAGGATCTACACGTTTTGGGACTTCTAGAACACGAAAAAACTATTTTTAGGAAGACGTCTGTGTGTGTAAGAGTGTATCTGTGTATGTTTCTGTGTGTCTGTGTGGATATTACACCCACTCTAATTGAAAAACTAATGGACCGAATTTCATACAATTTGGTAGGTATGTTTTTAGTGGGAAATCCTGATGTTCATTAGATTATAGTACGATTCGTAATAAAAGAATCTGCCTTCTTTGCGAAATGGCCGCAGAAATTGCCTTTATCCACTCTAGCTAAAACTAATGGAACAAATTTAACAAAATTTGGTGTATAATATTTCAATAACCTACAAGTGATTTATATACCAAATTTAACAAAATTTTGTATATGAGTCATTTGTAGGTTATTCTAGTACGATTCGGGAAAAAGGAACAGGCTATTTTTGCGAAATGGCCCGCAAAAATCGTTATATATAAAAATAAAAGACTACGTGTGCTCAATTATATCAATTAAATTCCTATTTTATACGTGATTTTTACCCCATTACTCTAGGACTAGCCGTTCTTGAGATATTCTAGTTTTTTTTTGCGTTTTCGCTACGTCACCTTTGACAATAAGTCCAGCTATCAAATGAGAACCAAATTTAAGTTTAACGTGTAAATTCAATGTCATTTAAAATACTTATGGTTGTTATTTTGTGCAGATAAACTCAAATTATTATTGAAGAAATAAAGAGAACGAATATGAGTCTGCAGGGAAAGACATGTGCTGTCCACATCAGAATTTTTAACAATATTACAACAATGATTTATAGAAGTGAACGGGGATTATTTTCAGGCCATTTCGAAAAAAATGTATGATCTATATTTAAAGATCCATCAAATTTTTGTCGAATAAAATGTTCAACAAATTTAAGCTGCGTACCAAATTTTATCTCTCTAGGGCTAGGAAAGTGCATTAAAAATGCCATCAAATAAGTATAACATGAAGAGTTATATAAAATTAAAAAAAATGAAAAATTGTTATCTACCAAATTTATTTTAAATTATGAAGCCTTTCTCATATGCAAAATTGCACTCGGTAGGCCCGGGTTCGATTCCCAAAATTGCCGCCGTGTTTACGCGGAGTACGATCACGTTAAACATGTGGGTCTGTAAGTCCTTCCGAGAGGTTGGTGGTAGGGGAAGAAGGGTACGGTCCCTGTGGATGCTTCTCCCACTTGGTTCCGGTCTAAATTGGGTGAATAAAAAGAAAGTTATGAAGAATATCGCGGAGGGTGAAGTACCCCAGTGGTTAGTGCGCGGGATTTGCACTTGGTAGGCCCGGGTTCGATTCCCAAAATTGCCGAATAAAAATAAAGTTATGGAGATTGTCGCGGATGGCACGGTAGCCCAGTGGTTAGCGCGCGGGAATTTCACTCGGTAGGCCCGGGTTCGATTCCCGCCATTGCCAAAACTGCAGCCGTGTTCACGCGGAGTACGATCACGTTAAACGTGTGGGACTGCAAGTCCTTCCGAGAGGTTTGTGGTAGGGGAAGGAGGGTACGGTCTCTTTGGATGCCTCCCCCATTGGGTTCCGGTCTAAATTGTGTGGCACTTCCTGGCCTTCCAAGCAGTTACCTTACACCTTTCTGGTAGGTCGCGCCAACGAGTTTGCCACGGTCAGAATTTTCAAGGGTAGCGAACAGGCTGGTCGCCAAAGGCGGCTAGTTATATAATATACCTCTCTTTTCTTTCTGGAGGATATCCCAAAGTCAGAATTTAATTGAATTTGTTTTTTTCCCTATATTAAATACTTTTTAATTAAAAAACTACTTAACTTATTTTACTGAATTTTTTTTTATATATTCTATGGGATAATGTGAATATTTCTTAAAAATTTCGAAGCAATTCGTGAATTTTAAGTTTACTTAAAAAATGTTTGAAAAATTAGGTCCCATAGGGTTCAATGTAATTCATTTTTTCAACCCGGGCTCAATAAAAAACTAATTGGGTGATATTATTTATTTATATTCCCATAGGTCCCACAGACCGTCTGAAAAACATACTAAAACTTCATTTTGATAAAGTCATTTTTACGGCAGTTATCGTGCTAACGGACAGACAGACAGACAGAATGAACAAAGTCATAAACACTTTTCAACTTTGTTGTAAAGTGTTAAAAAGTCATTTTTACGGCAGTTATCGTGCTAACGGACAGACAGACAGAATGAACAAAGTCATAAACACTTTTCAACTTTGTTGTAAAGTGTTAATAAACAGACAATACTCTGTGAGAACTAATGATCCACATGGATACTAGTTTGGTAAATTATGCCACTAGGTCATTGTATTACTTCATCTCCTTTAGAGAAGTGGTTCATAATTAGCTAAGGACTTTGAGTTCCCTTTTTAACACTTTACAACAAAGTTGAAAAGTGTTTATGACTTTGTTCATTCTGTCTGTCTGTCCGTTAGCACGATAACTGCCGTAAAAATGACTTAATCAAAATGAAATTTTAGTATGTTGTTCAGACGGTGTGTAGGACCTATGGGAATATAAATGAATAATATCACCCAAATAGTTTTGGATTGAACCCGGGTTGAAAAAATGAAATACATTGAGCGCTATGGGACCTAATTTTTCAAACATTTTTTAAGCGGATTTAAAATTCACAAATTGCTTCGAAAATTTTAGGTAATATTCAAATTGTTCCATAAAATATATAAAAAAAATTCAGCGAAATATATTCAGTAGTTTTTTAAATAAAAATTAAAATAATAATTACACCTCTTATATGAAACGATCACGTGACCATGATATGAAACGATCACATGACCCACTTCAAAATGATATATGGCATCCATCTTGTTTCAAAATCGTGATTTTTTTAAGTTCTTTTTAATTCATATTGAGTGTTGTATCCGTCCTAAAACTACTTTATTTTTGCTTAAATTCTGTGCATCTACGTACTAAAACAACACAATGACAATATATTTGAGTTTAAATTCTCATTCAAATTTGATTATTTCTACAACTAAGCCTATTTTTCACCTATGTAAAATGTAAACAGCAAAATATGCAGAATGAGTTGTATTAGAATTACTGTATTTCTTTAACACAAAATAATTCAGTCCATGGAGTCTGCATGGCTGATATGAATGAAATATTAATTGATTTTATAAACAGAAGGACGATTTTTTTCGATGAAGTTTTAAGCATAGAGTTTATGAATTGTATCTCCATGGTCTGAATTTTTAAATAAAATAAATTATTATAGTATTGTGATGAATGAAATGAATGAAATCCTGCTTTTATAGAGAGATCCAGGCGTGTTATTTTTTCTATGACGTCATTTGAATTTATTTCAGTTGTTTTCGATGAAGTTTTCAAATATAATAAATTATCGTAGTATTATGATAGTTTTAAAAGTATTATCGTGGAATGTATTGCATTTTAGAGATATTTAAGCCAGGCAATTTATATTTCAATGCCGTCATTTGAATGAAGTTCATTTTTTTCAATGAAGGTTTAAGTTTTGAAATATAATAAATCAATGTAGTACTGTGATAAGTTTTAAAATATTACCGAGGAATGTATTGCATTTTCGACTTTTTTTAAATAAAATTGCATTGAAGTTGGAAAGTGTTTCATAATCAATGCTTTAAGCATGATTGATCTTTCTTATTACTTTCTAATACTATAGAATATAGTGCAGAGAATGTATTGCTTTTATGAAAATTTTAGATTCCGAGATTTTGATGCCATTATATGTTAGGACCTCCTGAACACGTTTTGATTATTTTTAAAGTGATATCCATCTGTCTGTGGTCGATGAGGGCTAATGATCCTAAATAGTCTTCAGCTGGTTAGGTGAGGTAATGAGTGTTGCAGACTCAGGATGCTCAGCACCTCAAGGGTTCCAATGATCCTAACAGTCTTCGACTGGGTCGGTGAGTGCATGGGGATTTGCGCCCCCAAGGTTCTTACCACTGCAAGAGGTTCGTTGTGCAGTCATTGTCAGTTTGCATCCAAGGGTGGACGACCTAATTCAGAATATCACTATAGTCTAATATAGCAATTTTGGGCATTTAAGGCCCGTGGTTGGGCCATAAGCCAAGGGTGTGGCAATACCGAGGTACTTTAGCTCCTTAGAACATCCAGCGATCCTGCATTGTCAGGTTACGGTGATGGATCTAGCGAGCCCGAGGACCCGAGCTTAATTCACTTAGTGCGGGGAGTGGTAGGTTGAGGTGGCAACGCCACTACCACTGTTGTATCATCTTCTCTTTGTAGTGTAGATATGTCGCATCGGCGCACAAATCGCGGCAACAATGTCACATCGGCGGTGGATCGGCTCCAGAGACCAGTCGGCAAGAAGTCGAACGAAAGTGAAACCGAAACCGATCACACAACCGATAGGCATCGAAGATCGAAGGCAGACAAATAAGTACATTGCGTCAAAACATAAGCACACATAATACACATATATAAACCCAGGAGTACTTACGGTCTGGAGACATCAGTCCACAGATGGGTAGAAAACAAAGACACAATTCAGGGTGTTCAAATAATTCAACTCATTAAATTTAATATTCATATTTATTCTTAAGCAAACCATTAAAAATTGATATATATATATATATTCCAAACAATTGTAATATTCAATAATTATCTCATATAATACTTTCAGTGATTAATTCAATCTCTTTTCACTAGAGAACATTATGTGAAGTAATTTAACCTTTCAGTTAACATTATCACAATCACACTCTTTAGAATCTTTATCAATTTAATTTTCTATATAGTCAATTATCAATATATATTCAAAATATGATTATTCCAAATAAGGTACATTAAATTTATATGCTTTAATTTTACTCCAGTGTTTGATTGGCAATTTAAAGTTCCACTGTTCTTAGGATTAAAATTTCAACAATTTTACCTCACAGTTCTGTAATAAACAAATCCACTTAAATTCCAGGGCATCCGATCTTAACCTTATAAACATGGCAGAAGGAAAGTTCCGCAAAATAAATCCGCGATGAAGTATAACGACATCAGAACTCAAAGTTCAACCACTCAAAGGACCACGCCCGGATTCGTCGGATAACGGTCAAAATCACAACCTAAAACAGAAAATAAAATAATTAAAATTTGGAATAAAATGCAGATCCCGGTATAATTCTTCCTCGGGCATCTTCCCGGATTAGATTTTGGGAAAATCAATAATCCACAGCAGTATGGGGCCACCGGCCCTACTCTCTTTGTTCCTTTTTCTCCTCCGAAATTCTAACATCCGAACTTCTCAAAGTTACACTCCAAAAAGCCCCCGAACAAGGCCGCAAGCACCCGACAACAGCCAAGAAGCTCTCCCATTGGCTGCCGAGCAGAGGAGAAGTTCGCTTTTCGAAACTTCTCACAGACGGGCCAGGCGCCGCGCAAAAAAAAACAGCAGAACATTAAATCCACAATCTCAAAAGAAACTATACTTTTACACGTAAATCAATCTAAACGAGGCTTAACACAATGCAGGCGTTGAAAAGGAGAGATTTCCAAGCCGCGTTTCACAAACTGTCGAATCGAACATACATGCGATACGACAGATAGAACTCTCCTGGGTGATAAATACTAACTTAGCTCATCCATGGTTCCGAATGTTTCATGGTTCTGGGTAGCCGCTCCATGTGACCTAAGTTATTAGCTTTAGTATTGCTCTGAACACAGGGTTACCGCTCAGCATCGGGGTCCGGCCTTCCTGCCGGTCTCGCTTTAACTGTCCCGTCGGTCTGTATTCTCGTGTATTATGATATACATTTTGCTGATGTACTTTGGCTCTTGAGTCTTGGTCTTTCGGAGACCCTACACTGGATCTTTCGGTGAGTCGTAGCCATGTTTCTGCTTCTGTCTATGACCGATTTCTTGGGCAGACGATAGCTGCCGCAAATATTAATGGATTTTTGCGAAACATTTTATTCGGTTTTGTGAACGAAACATCTGGAATTAGATAGATTTTTTTTTAAAATTCAATCGTAAACTTCGAAATTTAATATTTTTTTAAGGGCAGCATACAACAAAATGTGACACAATTATTCATAAAAGCTGTTATTTATGGCTCAATGGACAAAATGGATTGGATTCTAGTATGAGAAAGCCAAGTTGAGCAGCATTTTAGTTAATTTTCAAAAGTCAAGCCGTGGGCCCCTTGATTTTGAAAATTGGGAGATCTACGAGTATATGGTAGTCACCTAATTTTTTGGAGTCTATAAAAGATTACTTTCGCAATATTCACAGTAAAAATTACTTCTTTTCGCGCATGCGTGGCGCGCGTTATGCACATAGTAAGAAATTCACTTTGGCTTTGTTATTGTTCCTTTATCCGTAAGATGCATGCGTAGCGATTGCTACCAATTTTAAGCAACTTGATCATATCTCAGCTTTTAATTATGCTAGAGCTTAGCTTTAATGATTGCACTTTTTAAATTGACCTATCAAAATGTGTGTGTCCAGATTGCAAGCGTCCAGTGTTTTTATTTAGGGATTAGTAGGCCTATGAAGTGTTATTTATATTTTATTCTAAATAGGCGTATCGTTAAAGCGTCGCTTGGTTTTTGATAATTCGCTGTATGTGTCAGCATAATTTTAATCAATAGTTTTTATTTTAAATTTTGTTCAATGTTGGACATTCGTTCTAATTTGAAATAGGTACTGTTTGCGCGTTATAAGTCGCGATACTACAATTTGCACATTTTGACTTCCTCCTCTTATAAGAACAGAGGCATGAAAAATTAGGCTAGGATAAATATTACGAATCCTTACAGTTTCTCGCTTAAGTTTAAAAAAAGCTTTCATATATCATATTCCATCCGAAAGCGTGATCTCGAAACACCAAAATCCCGTTATTTTAAGATTTATCGCCATTACAATATTTCTTGCGATTATTCTTTTCTCAGCTGTTCAGTTTGTCAAAACTCACATGAGAGCGATGTCGTCAATTTAATAGAGCAAGACTTTCCTAGAATTGCATTTACAATTTAAAATAAAAAAAAAAATGTTGGCAAATTTATATGAACAGCCCGAAGTTTTCCTAATACTGATCAGCTGAGTTTTAAATTTTTAGTAAATAGAAATAAAATATGAATTTAAATTTCAGCGCGATATTTTCTTTGCTGACTATTCTGCATGACTTATTTGTTTTATAATAAATTATATATTCAATATGTTGGAAGTCCCTTCTATCCGAATAAATTAAAATAAAACAAAAATAAGATGAAGACCTTGAACCCTAAAACTTTATAGCATATTTAAACGGTGAATTTGACTTCCGAAACATACCAAAATCGTCTGGTTGCTCAGTCACGCTTCTGTAACGCTTTCTAAATTAATGATGCCAGTTTATGAACACGGTCCTTCTGACGGTCGACATCCTGCAGTACCAGATGAATGATTGATTTTTAATGACATGGCCCTGTCCTTGTGTAAGAAGAATAAATAATCCAGCTTCATACACAAGACTTTATAGCGTAATCAGCTGCAATTCTTAGTGATCCAGATGTTTCTCCTACGAGAGGAATATGACATCGTTTTGAGTTGTATAATTCGTGTTGATGCTTCTGTCCCTCAAAAGCTGGAGTGAAGCGTTTTAGGAGACATTCTTCCATCGTCTTGTGTTGCATTGCATAAAGGGCAGACATATGCCTCTGCGAGCGGCGAGACCGTAAAACCCGGTTCCTGTTAAAAGCAAGAAGAAGAAAAAAAATATTCTTAATTATCTTAAACACCTATTCGACAATTTGGAAGAGGTTGGTCGCTGACCGCGAAAGTGTTCGGTTGGATGTTTTACAGCTCTATCAATATTTTCCGGCCAGTGAATGGAGAAGTTAGCTGATGGCTTGGGAAAACGAAAGAGCTAAAACTACGAAGTGTCGAAGGTAAGTTGGCGAAAAATCATTAGCAATGCTAGGTTATTTAGAGGTGACAACCTTTCGGATAAAGGAAAAATCCGAACCGTATACCAGAACGGAACCACAGAAATTAAAATAATACTAACCGGTACTGTGGGGAGGATCCCGTTTCACCCAATTTCTTGTAAATAAAAGAACTTAAAAAGAGATACCATAGATGGTGATATCAGTAATATCTTTGCAACAAGGAATGGCATCGTGGATGTTGTTGTCAAGTAAGATCCGTCTATTGGAAGAAACAAAATTTTGTGACGTACCTATATATGAGAGAATAAAAGAGGACTATATCACTACCAAATGGATAATACGGGATAGACATCCAGACGTGAGCTTAGAGGAAATAACTAAACTTAAAGAACAAGATATAAATTGCAGTGAAATTGACCCCATTCACTAAGCCTAAAAGCATCGACAAAATATCAGTAATCCTATTACAAGAGCTAAGAAAAACAAACAGACACAACGTGAATATTGGATATACGAGATAAAGTACTCCGACATGTGGAAAGCCCGAAAATATGTTAAAGAAGCTCACCAAAACAAAATAAAGAACACCCACAGCTTCAAAGCAGGGGTCAGAACACAAGAAAACAAAAACTGTCTGAGACAGAGATAAAATTCTTATCCGCTTGTAATGAGATTGCTGCAGTGGACTATGAGGGGATTCAAAGCGAATCAGAATAATATCCTCAAAATTATTGATGACTTCAAGCCAGATATAATTGCGCTACAGGAGACCTGGCAGCAAACTTAAGCAAATATCACCCAGTACAATAAAACCACCAAAATCAGAAATGGAAATAAAAAAGGGGGCGGACTAATCATCGCTACTAAGAAACATATTACTTACAAAGACGTAGGAAAGGGTAACGCCAACTTGGAAATTCAAATTGGAGAAATCTACACTGGAAAGAAAAAATCAACCTAATTAATGTCTACAAAAACCAGGCTCTCTAAATACAGATTATATTAAGATTCTTCAGTCAACTTGGACCCAAAACTCTATCCTCTGTAGTGATCTCAATGCAAAAATCAAAGGCTTGGGAAATTAGGCCCAAAACCAAGCAGGGACCAAATTACTGGAATGGGCAATGGATAACAACAGCCGTATTTTGAACAAAGATAAGCCAACATATACAAGATGTAATAAAATCAAATCAGGACTAAATGTCATGATTATATCTACTGATTTACTCCACCAATGTGAATGGGAGATTATAGAAGACAACAACGGAAGTGATCACTACCCGATCATCACGAAAATACTTGATAATATGGGAAAGAAGGAAAAGGTAAAAAGCAGAAATTTTACAAACTGGGAAAAATATAAAAGCATTCTAGAGAAAAACAGTACCAACGAAAAAGAACAAAATGTTCAGGAAAAAAATAATAAGTTAAAAAGCCAGAATCAATGATCGAGAGGGGGAAGCACAAATACTATGAAAATAACAAATTATAAACAAACCGACCCTTGGTGGAATACAAAATGTGCGAAACATAGAGCAAAGACAAATAGGGCCAACAAAATAGCGAACAGAGAAATAAATGATGAAACTTGGACAGAATATAAGAAACAAAACGCAGGGTACCAGAAAATAACGAGAGAAGAAAAGATAAATTATTGGTATAAGAAATTAGAAGAGATAAAGTCTCCAAAGACTATTATAACATTTTTAATAACCTTAAAACCTGGCAAAACAGGTCAGAAGAAAAAAAAACAATATCATAAAGGCAGAAGGAATCAAAATTATTGGAAAAAAAGAACAATCAGAAATTGTCTTAAAAAGTATAGTGATAACAGAAGCATAGAATATCAGGAAGTCAAAACAGAAACCAAATATAAAGAGGATATCCCAGTAGTCACTACCCAGGAAATCGATCTTGCAATAAAACAGACAAAAGACAAAACGCCGGGACCGGATCAAATCTGTAAGAACGAAATTCTTAATCTCCCGAAAAAATTCCTATCAACCGTCTAAACTATCATATTCAACTCTAACAAAAAAAGAAAAAAAAACGAGATACCGAATGATTGGAAGACTGCAACGGGGTACCCTGTTAATAAACCAGGCAAAAACAAACACCAGGTTGAAAACTACAGTCCAATTGCTGTGACCTCGTTATTCGCTAAAATTGCCAAGAGAGTTACTTTTAAATCGACTCGAATGGTGGCCTTTTAAAAATAAAGTGCTTAATGATAGTATGTACGGTTTTCGAAGAGGGATAGATGCTACACAGTATCTGGATACGGCCACACAACTTGTTACCATAAACCCCTGGGTTGGTCGTGTGGTCTGGGCCTTCAACAGTATCTGGATGACACATGCCTTTCAATTAGGAATCATGGACAGGAAAATAAATTTGTGGTGGCTATAGCTTATGGCATCAAAAGTGCTTATGACAGCGTGGGCAGACGAATCCTTATTAGGAATCTCCTAGCACTACATTTCCATATTTACATTTGCAAGTGGATACAAAACTTTTTAAGTAACAGGAAAATCCAAGTTAAATGGAAGGGTTATTGCACCATACTGACTGATTACAACCTAGGAGTACCACAAGGGTGCATAATATCCCCATTTCTTTTTAATATTTACATGAATGATTTGAAGGAAAGTATAAAAAAATGAAAAGGAAATTTATATATATGCTGATGATATTTCTGTAATAATCAGCGATAAAGATGAAGAGGAAACTTACAGGAAAATCCAGAACAACCTAGAAAATATGACAAAATGGACCAAAGAGAAGAACATGGAATTATCAACCGGGAAAACGAAAATCATAAATCTCTCTCCGAAAAGAAAATAATTAATCAGTCAAATTATTATGAATAGCAAAAAGATAAAATGGGAAAATCATCTCTATTTTAGGTCTAACCTTGAATAAGAAATGGAACTGGGAAGAACATAAAAAAATTACGGAGACTAGAGTAAAAAATTCGATAGGAACAATGAAATAGCTAACTAGCAAATATTGGGGTCTGTACACACAGATCTTAATAAAAATTACAAAACAAATCATAAACGCACAGATCGACTACGCAGCGGGGATTAGGCTTGAAGAACCAAAATTCATCAGACTAAAATATGACAAGCTGGAAAATATCTCAATCAGAATTGCCACGGAGTTACCGAAATGTTCTATTAATAATGTTATGAGAGCAGAATTCAACATGTCCGTTTATGACACCCGTAAAACCCACAGAATTGAGAAAAGTATGATAATGAATGAAATAATAAAAAGAAAATAGGGTACATAAACAGAAATATTGAAAGCATAAAATACAAGAAAAAAAAGCACAACTGGACCACTAAAAATCTGGAAAACACCAAAGACCTCATAAGAATGGTAAACCTAATTCTATGTAATAACTTGACAGAAGTCGGTATCCCCCCGTGTGAAATATTCACCACAGAAATTAAGACAAAAGATGTGGATTTCCAAAATGCACATCCAAAAGATGTTCCCTTAATGTTCGAAAAATTTAAAAAAGAAAAAGAAAAGTAAACGCACTGGATAGCTACGGGTGGATCTAAAATGGAAAACGCAACGGGATTTGGAATATATACAGACGAAAATAGAGAGAGAAGTTTAATAATCCCAAAATGCTGCTCAATATACGCAGCAGAAAGTTGTGCAATCCATTACGCCGTAGACATAGTGGATAAAAATAAAAAAAAATGTAATTATAACTGACAGAAAATCAGCATTAGAAGCAATCAAAAATGAAAACAATAGAAAAGACCTAATTATTAACAGTATAAGAAACAAAATCAGAAAAGACAAGATCAAAACCCAATTTGTTAGGATACCGGGACAGGTGGTCATCACTTTGAATGAGAAAGTGGATCATCTTGCTAAAAGAGCTGTCACACAAAAATATACTCCGACGTGCGGAATAGTGACAGTTGAAGACATTAAAACCTTAACCAAATGATGAATAAAGGACAGCCCCCAAAGAAAATGAGAAGAATCCAAATACAAAGAGAGTTATCCATATATCAAAAGCAATGACCGTAAAATTAAAACTACCAAAACAGACAACAAGAAGTTTTTTAAACAGACTCAGAACCAAGACGATCCTAACAGGAAAAGTTCTAAATAAATGAAACAATATTAGCGAGGAATGCACAAAGTGCAAAAGAATCAATTATCGTAATGATGAACTGCAAGTTATATGGAGGAGAAAGAGAAAAAACCTTCAAAATCTTGAAAATCAAAAAAGAAATTGCACGGAAACTCAACATCCGTATAGACTAGTATAACAGATACCCAAATCCCAATATCTCGATGAACATTATTAGCAATGACTGAGAGATGGCTTTGAGATATTCGCAACGGAACAAAATAAGAAACAGAATCAGAAAAGACAAGATCAAAACCCAATTTGTTAGGATGCCGGGACAGGCGGGAATCATTTTGAATGAGAAAGTGGATCACCTCGCTAAAAGAACAGTCACACAAAAATATACTCTGATGTGCGGAATAGTGACAGCTAAAGACATTAAAACCTTAACCAAATGAAGAATAAAGGACAGCTCCCAAAGAAAATGGGAAAAATCCAAATACAAAGAAAATTATCCCTATATATAAAAAGCAATGACCGTACAATTAAAACTACCCAAAACAGACAACAAAAAGTGTTCTTAAACAGATTCAAAACCAAGTCGATCCTAACAGGAAAAGTCCTAAGTAAATGAGACAAACATATTAGCGAGGAATGCACAAAGTGAAAAAAAAATCAATGATCGTAATGATGAACTGCAAGTCATATGGAAGAGAAAGAGAAAATGCCTTTAAAATCTTGAAAATCAAAAAAAAAATTGCACGGAAACTTAACAGCCTTATAGACTATAACAGATACCCAAATCCTAATATCTCGATGAACATTATCAGCAATGACTGAGAGATGGCTTTGGGATATTAGCTACGGAAAAATCAGCATTGATTGCATAAAATGGTTTGTATACGAATACAAATGGAGCAAATCGACAGAGCTGTCTGCTACCCTGTTGCAGAAAACAATCTCAGAATCACCAACGATTGCATAAAATGGTTTCTATACGAATACAAATGAAACAAATCGACAGAGATGTCTGCTACCCTGCTGCAGAAAACAATCTCAGAATCAGCAATGATTGCATAAAATGGTTTGTATACGAATACAAATGGAACAAACCGACAGAGCTGTCTGCTACCCTGCTGCAGAAAACAATCTCAGAATCAGCAATGATTGCATAAAATGGTTTGTATACGAATACAAATGGAACAAACCGACAGAGCTGTCTGCTACCCTGCTGCAGAAAACAATCTCAGAATAAGCAATGATTGCATAAAATGGTTTGTATACGAATACAAATGGAACAAATCGACAGAGCTGTCTGCTACCCTGCTTCAGAAAACAATCTCAGAATCAGCAATGATTGCATAAACTGGTTTGTATACGAATACAAATGGAACAAATCGACAAAGCTATCTGCTACCCTGCAGCAGAAAACAATCTCAGAATCAGCAAGGATTGCATAAAATGGTTTGTATACGAATACAAATGGAACAAGTCGACAGAGATGTCTGCTACCCAGCTGCAGAAAACAATCTCCTCCCATGGAGGAAAAAAGGGGACTTTGGAGGATTTAGCCAATGGTTAAACTCCATTTGCTTCTCAACTATGAGAAGGAAAGAAGAAGTAGAAAAGGTAGATATGTTATTTTCACAGTTAGCCAGAAATGGCTTACGTAACATGTACGATTGGTTTCAGCCATTTTTGTTGATATTAATTCTATGTTGCAAAATATCAAAGTTAAAAAATTTATATTTTGGAACATATTTTGCATCGAAAAATACTAAGATTTATTTTGATACAGAAACTGTGACGAATTTAGATTCAGTTAAACTAACATTGACAAATCAGAAACTAATCTTTTTTAATACGCATATCATAAACAAACGTTATGTACGACTCTGTCAACAATACCAACGATGGGATCTCAGAAGTGGACTCAGAAGAAGTTCCTGGCTTAAAGTGGATCAATCCCAATTTAGGGAATGGAGAGCCGGATATGTTTCGCAGTCCATCAGAAGAATTCAACGAACAGGATTGGCCGGATCTTTGGAAATTAAAAGAAGAACTGGAAGCGGTAAATTTAACCTTTTATAACAAATTTGTCCTTTCAAAATATTGATGTTTGTAACATTTTTGGAAAGTAAATAGCTTATAATGAATAAACACGACTTGCTAAGTTAATTCAATGTATGTGGTAATGAGATCTAAGTCAAACTGCATGGCATTTGAAGTATGTAAATATGTGTTTGTATGTAAAAGTTTTATATTTACAGTCTGTTTCTGCAGTTTATGTTTATGCATTTAAGCTAATACTCCGCAATATTGCAGTTGCGGAGGATTTTGTTTTAACAGATCCTTTTTCTGCTCATAATTCTTAATCTTTTATTGAATGAATTACGAATTGTATATATTTTGATTTTGTTTATAAAATGCCAGTCTAGTTATGTCGTAAATTTATTGCAAAGGTTCGGATAAATAAGGTTCTTTATATATTCACAATTTTTAATTTAGTGTTGGCTGAATTACTAATTGTACATATTTTTATTATTTGTTAGTAAAGGGCCAGTTCAGTTATGCTTTTAATTAAATGCAGCTCATTGAATCGGTATTTAAAGCTAATATACTTTCTATACGGATATTTTGCTTACTTGGAATACTTGTGATCATGGATTTTGTATATGTGCAATTAGCAGTTTTAATATTTGAAGATTTCATTTATTTAAAAGAATTTATTAGTGCAAAAATATAATTATATATGTCACGTATTGGATGACTTACTAATTGTGCACATATTTACTAATTGTTAGTAAACTGCCAGTCTAGTTATGCTTTTAATTTATTGTAACACATTGTCGACATTTAATGCTAGCAAATTTTTATATCGACATTTTAGCTTACTTTGAATACTTGTGATCGTGGACTATGAATATGTGTGGTTAATTTTTTTAATATTTGAAGATTTTATTTAACTTAAATGATTCATTAGTGCAAAAATATAATTCTGTATGGCAGGTATTGGCTGAATTACTAATTGCACATATTTTTATTAATTGCTAGTAAAGTACCATTCTAGTTCTTTTAATCCATTAGTCCTTTAGTTTATCTAGTTCTTTTAATCCGTTAGTCCTTTAGTTTATCTAGCTATTTTTACCATTCACCACTTTTAATTTATTGCAACGCATTAAGTCAACACTTGAAGCTAGCATACTTTCTATATCGACATTTTAGCTGTTTAAAATGTATAATATTTTAAACTGCATGCAAGTAAATTTCTATGAATCCACAAGGATACGACCATTTTTGAACCCATATTTTTATCTTTTGAAATAAATAGAATTGGGCAATCTAAAATTGAAATATCCGATGCTGCTCTACATATAACTTCCTATATCAAGATGGTTTGATTCCGTGTAGAAACCTCTGAAAGAAATTAGCTTTGGAATGAAAAAAACTGTCTTCCCAAAACTATAAAAATTTGAATTCCCGTGATTCAATTTTCTGGATATTGGATTGACATTTTACATCTACCGATTGAAATATCTTGCATAACTTCATTCTCATCGATTCATTAATTTTAGAGATACAACGCTCACTGTAGGTAAATTAGAATTTATAATGTCGCAAAAACGGCTAGTAATAAATTCCAGCCTATTATGAGGGGAAACTTTTAGCATGCATGTGTATTCTTAGTGTTTCCTAATTTTTCATAATGCAGGTTTCAGAAGTTACCCTACCCCCCCCCCCCCCCGAACTTAAAAATTGGCCGTGGTTCTAATCCGATGGAGTCGAAATTGTTTTATATGAATTACGTCTTGTAAAATAGAATTCCAATAAAGTTCCAATTATATATTTTTGTAAGGTTTTCAAAAGGCTACAAATTGCTCGTTTACTGTTCATAGCAGGCTAAAATATTGAAATTAGAACCGCCTTTTCAAAATAGTTCAAATTACGAAAATATCGAAGTTGCTATCATCTTTCCAAAATAGTTCAAAATATTAAAATATCGAAAATATAACTCCTATAGTTTTAAAACTGAAAACGTAATACTAAATCCAATTAATATATATTCCAATAAATAAAATTCCAATAAAGTTTCAATTATGTATTCTCGTATAGTTTTTAAACAGCTACAAATTGCATGTTTATTGTTCACAGCCAACAGTTTTAGTTATAAAGTTATAAACATTGCAAACTTTAAAAACGGAAAATTTTCAATCTTCTTATACTCGGCAAGACTGTTGTTCGAAAACTGTAAGAGCTTCGTGAAAGAATAACTAATTATCTAGAAACTGGATTTCTTTTGAATATAGTATTTATCACTTCTATATTTTATAGTTTTAAAGACAAATTGAGTGAAAGTGAGTGAAGTAAAGCAAAACTCCCTGGGACAAATACTTTAGTTTTTTTCGAAAAATAAAGTTCAAAGTACATTAAAATATTAAAATTATTTTTGTATATTCATAAATCGCACAGTTTTCAAAAAACCAGAATAAATTGTTCACATTTTTACCTTTTGAAAGTTTGCTTCAAAACCGTTTAAATATATGCGTCTAAAATGTTTACATTTTTCGGAACATTCCGATTTTAGCCAGAGATACCCCAAAGCCCAAGGATTCATATCGAAACTTCTATATAGCATCCAATTCTAAATGGTTTCAATAAGTCCTTTCCTTTAAAACACAAGTTTCCTTTAAGAACACTTCAAGTCATTTGTTAATAGTTAATTTGATAATTTTTTTTTAAATTTTTATAGTTTGAAATCCAAAACGGTTGAGATCCCATGGAAATACCTTTTTAGCGGTGTTATCAGCTTTAAAATAAATGACAAAAATGACTATTTATTTAACATTTCATACATTTTCAGTTATCGAAACAAGCACTGGAAAAATTGTTTTCTATCTTATCGAAAATTAATAGGGGGATTAAGCTTACCAAATTAAAAGATTAAGAACTTTTCATTTGAAGTGTCCCATTTGATCGAAAGCTTGCATTTAAAATCATTACAAAATAAGTTGCTAGTTACAAAATAAATTTTTCAGTTTCTTTTGAAGAAAGTTTTTTTATTATCTCAAAACTTGTTGATTGTTGTATTTTCTTTCATGTTATATAAAAGCTTGTAATTTTCGGATTTATTTTATAACTTTATTGGAGGGTTTCAAAGTATTTAATTTATTACTGTATGAAATATGGGGAAATTGTATAATATATTTTAATTACTCCTTACTTTGAGAAATTACTCAATTTTGAGGCGAGATGAAAAATATTTCATTTTTATTTTTACCTTCTTTGATATTTTATGCGATCGTTTTCGGAGTTGCAAACATTTGTTTAGGATCTCAGAAACCGCTACTAGAAGATGATGTAAAGCTCTGAATTATAGTACTCAAAGTGAAGCAAGAAGCATTGATGGATTGGTTTTGTGCTTGCTAGTACTATTTTTGGTGTTTATAAATGATGAAAAATGCAAAATAAATTGACCGATACCATTTGTTGCACTAGAAGCATGATAATTTGTTCAACTTCGAGCATGATAATTCGTTTTTAAATCTATCAATTGACTGGTCAATATGGGGTATTGGAAGCCACCAGCTCATGAATTCATATTCATCTAATGGAATGCTTGAAATACAAATTTATTTTTGGCAATTTCTGGATAAGGTTTCTGACTAAACAATGTGAAACCAATAACTAGATGAAAAGAAATATTGAGAAAATTTGTCCTTTACATATATTTGTAAAAATAGTTACCAGATTTCTGTATACAATTCTGAGAATTTGAAAAACGAAAGAAATTTGTACCGTAAACAAACTATCCATTAGAGAAACTTCAGTGTAAGATAAACGTTTCGCCAGCATGACTAATCACAAAAGCATATTTTGGTTAGAACACAGATCAGTAGATTTTAATTCCTTTATTTCACATTTGAAAGGTAACTTTAACTGTTAGGTAAAACTGTTACCTTATAATATTTACATAAAAGGGGCTTTATATTTACATTAACCCAAACATTTATGTTCATATGATCACAATCCCGCTCCATCTAAAGTTGTCAAATGAACCATTACGAGAATTTGGGGAAAACATTTATACCTTATCCAATTTACCATTAGAAACTTTTGTGAACAGACACTGTCTATTTATCTGCATCGTGCTTTAAAATTATCCCATACGCATTGGGCATTTGGTTTGACCCTTTCTCTCGTCTAAGGTTTGGACACAATAATAGTTATTCATGTTTTCAGGAAGTTTGGTTTGCACCAAATTTTTCATTTATGGCTAATAAACACCAATATATGTATGTACGGGAAGTACCTGATAGCTCTTGTGGCGTGATTTGAGGGTTCAACTTATGAACTAATCCGATTTCTGAACGGTCAACACTTTTGAATACATTAAAATTTAAAGGTTGATTGCCTATTCGTCAACGAATACAATTAGTTAGTGTAAAAGACTCGTATAAGTTCAAAATCTGTTCTTAGATATTTGCCGGATCTCTTGACTGTTCAGAATTATTAGATTGGTTCGTCTAATGGTTGGTTCTCAACTGCAATTCTCAAGAGGGATGGAATGTATATATACTTCAAAAGGTGCACGCAACAAGTTCTGTTTGTTATGGTTGTACGTTTAAAAAATTACTTATGAAGAAAATTGTACGCAAAACATATCTTTGTTGAAAATTCTCAAGCACTATATTTTTTTTCATAGGTTATATGAAGTTATAAATTGTGAATATTTTGCGTATTGAGCATCATATATAGAAACTGTTATTTTATGAAATGCAAACTAAGAGATTCACGATAACAATATTTGATACAAGTTTTTCTCAAGAGTTTTGTTGAAAAAGGTTTAGGGAGATAAAGCTTCAGAAATAATGGGTTGACCACGGCCTTCAAAACGCGACAATTAGAAGCTCAGATAAATTAGAAACACATTAAGTGATCAATGGTTTTATTTTTTGTGTCAACCAGACTGCATTGGTCCACAGTTTTGAACACTGTTTAGAATCAAAATATATTTGTAATTTTACGCTAAGTAGAGACTAGAACGACAAGCTTATTGTTTTCGATGACCCCCATTTAGTATTACATCGTTTTCGACCATTTTTCGTATTTCGGAATCAAAAATAGTTTGCATACTGAATCGCCTGACAGTTGAAACTATAGAAGAATTGAATGCAGAAACGTTTGAAGTTAAGTTATCATTATAATGGAAAACAGCTAATTTCCCTTGAAAATTCCCATGGGAGTTAAATCACTTTTATCACTCACTTAGGGTTCCTTATTTCTGTAAGTAGATTTAATTTTTCAATATTTTAGACGTAAAATAAATTATGTTATTGGAATTTTGAACATGAAACTATGTATGGGCTGTCAACATATTGAGCCAACCTATTAATTAATTACAAATTTGTAAAATGTATCTGTTTATAACATAATTGATATTCACTTGTCTTTCCAATTTAACCAGAGTTAACGTTTCCACAGACATTTAATTACAGAATTTCCAGTACAAGAAATATACATCCTATTATCTCTGTTGACATAATACGAAATGACGAATTCCCACTTGCATATTTGATTTCAGATGTACTGCAAATCGTAGCATTACGTTAAATGTTTCTAAAGCATTAAGTTAAATATTTCTCTTTTATTTTCTCTACAATACATGGTAATGTATAAGGAAAGTATTGGAATCGTATCGAGACTCCCGTTTCCGACGGATGTACATTCTTTAGTCACTTTAAAGCACGAAAAAACCATTTTTAGCATGATATCTCTGTGTGCGTCTGTCTATCTGTACAATGTTTCTATCCACTCTAGCTCAAAAACATTTTTTTTTAAATTTCACAAAATTTGGTAGGTAAGTCACCTGTCACTTATTCTGGTGTTGATTAGATTTTGGTAAGATTCAAAAATTGATCCTGCCTGTTTTTACAAAATGACCCGCAAAAATCATTAAAATCTATATAAATAAAATTGAAAATCTGTCTGTCTGTCTGTCTGTCTGTCTGTCTGTCTGTCTGTTTGTCCCATCATCACGGGAGAACGGCTGAACCGAATTTGATGAAATTTGTTGGGTAGCCTGGAAATAGCCCCACTTAAAATTTAGTCCATGTCTGGAGTTTCTACAACCAGTGGTTCTCGAGATATTAGTAAAAAACGAAATTTTCGTTTGTCTCATCATCACAGAAAAATGGCTGAACCGAATTTAATGAAATTTTGTGGATAGCCTTGAAATAGCCCCCCATAAATTTTCTCCAAGTTTCGAGTTTCTAAGACCAGGGGTTGTCGAGATATTAATGGAAAACGGAACTTTTTCCTATGAGTTATACTCTCCAACTCCGTGGTTTATTCAAACGGAAAGGATCAAAATCGTTTGTGTAAAACGTCGAAAGGAAATAAAACTTTATTTCCGAGTTTGGTGCAGGATTTTTGCATTAAATAGTCACTATCGGAAAACACGAATTGTTTGAAACATGAATTTAAATCGAAAAATCTACCTCCATGGTTATCTTTCACAAGCTATTACTCAACGATGAAAAGTATAAAGAAATCAAAATGGCTATTTAATTTCGCATTTTATGAGGAAGATTCTATCTTATATCATGTTGCTCGGCAACGGAATGAAATTAAATGTGTTGTTAATATTTATTATTCTTTTTTCTATTTGAATAATAAATAAATGGATGAAAAAATATATTTTTTAAATGAAAGGTTTGGTTGTTCTTTTAATTATATAAATTGCGGACTGCGTACATCACTTTCATTTATTTTAGCAAAGAGGTTTCCAGCTCATATATTGTGTTTAGCTAATAAACTCATATATTGTGTTTAGCTAATAAACTCATATATTGTGTTTACCCAATAAATTCATTTAGCCGATTGTTGAAGCAGAAAAAGAGTAGAACGGCTGTATCTTATAATACAATTTTAGTGTTTTCATTTAGTATATACAAACGGGATTAGGATATTTTATTCTTCAGATCTGCAAATTTAGAGCTTCGAGTTTAGCGGAATATCTCTAAATAACTTGGTAACTTTTCTTAAACTTAACCAAATTAGCGGAAATGTTTCCAAATTTATAAAAATGACGCAAATCAATGATTTGTTTTTTTAGAATAGAGTATTGAAATGGTGTTTCGGTAGCATTTGTCGGTCAGTTCATCCATCCTACTTAGTAACACCTTTAAGGAATTTTTTTCATATCACCAAATTGATAAAAATATTTGTAAATCCATAAAAATATCATGGAATTGATAAAATTGCGCTTAATAAATGCAATTAATTATGTTTTGTTAGGGGATAGTATTGTGATGATGTTCCGTCAATTTGTCGCAAAATGGGATTATCAGTTCCACAGTCCCAGTTGGTGATAAATTTGGCGATTTTTTAAGTTATCGCTAAATTGACAAAAATGTCGCCAAACCTTCCATGGAGATAGCATTATTCAGACGATATGATTTCCATCAATTTATTTTAACCAACTGATATCATGTCGCTTAGCAACGGATCCAATGCGTTATGTGCTATACGATTTTTATTAAATCTTTACCGATTTGAATAATAAAGATATGTATATAAGATAATTTTCATTGACGTTGCATTTTTGACTGGATAATATCAATTACGGTCTTCAGGTTTAAACATTATTATCATTGATATTTTCAGGGACTGTTGATTCAGAGATTATTGATATTGTCAAGTTATTATGCCATTGTTTATTTATGACGAAAATTGATGAAACTCATATATAGTACGTTGTACGAGTAATCTACAAATGCACGGATATATCTTCTAATCTACGAAAATATAAGTAGTACAGGTATATTGGCATATATTTTGATATATATTGGCATATATTGGAATCAATTACGGCCTTCTGGTATAAAAATTACGAGGATTAGTGATATTTTCAATTTATTACGTCATCTCTTTTATTTTGGCAAATATTTTTGAGACTCATATTGTAATACGGGTAATCTTCTACCAACACACTGGCATATTTTCTAATCTGCGACAATATAAGTAGTACGAGGTTACATATATTGATTCAATTCCTTTTTTTTGTAAATTTGCTTACAAAAGGGGCCAGGATGTTTTATTCTTCAGATCTGCCCGTGAATATAATTTTGCATAGTGAGAACAGATATTCTTAGACTTCTCTTTAGGAGCAATAAATTTAATTTTTTAACGGAATTTGCACATGATTGCGAATTATAAGTTTCTTTATATTATATATTCCGTACGAAGAACGGGTATGCTGCTAGTGTAAAATAAAAGTCTAAATATTCCGTAATGTATTAAATAAATGCGTGTTTTATATGTAATTTTTGATGACAAAGAGAAAAAGATCAGTAACATCACTCTGGGATGAACCGTTCTCAAGCTATTTAGGTTTCTATTAGAAAATACGTAATTGAACGATAATTGAAATACGTACACGAAAATTTAATTAACTGCAACTTTGGTATCATTAGGTGTCCTGTTATTTTATGCAATGAAACTGAAATTAATTCATTATGTAAAAAATAGAAAATAAATTTGAGTGTGTAAGAAAAGTCGTGCACATGACTTGTGCTCAAGAAAAGTCATGTGGTGTATTCTTTGTTATTTAAGATAAACAGCTTGGTATAAAAAGTACTAGAAAATCATCTAAATTGCCAGTAAGGTCATGTCATTAAATATCACTTGCATTGATTTATTACTAAATTGAGTTCCAAGCTGAGCAGATTTAGATATTAATTTACATTTATGATAAATTTAGTGTGTTTTGTAATACATGTATTTTCTATTTCTATTCCAGAATGAGCTTGAGAAGGAGTTCCCCCGCGTCAACAGTCAGGTTCCCCTGTCCCCTAGGGGCGATGAGGACGACCGCAGCTATCAGTTCTCAGAGGCGGAAGTAGAGCGGGGCACATGGACTGGGAGGTTCGACTTTCTCCTGTCCCTCTTGGGATACTCAGTAGGACTTGGTAACGTCTGGAGGTTTCCTTACCTCTGCTACAGCAATGGCGGCGGTGAGTATTTCTTTTCGTATGTAATATTTTTAATTGCAATACATCTTATCGATTTGTTCCCCTTCCATTGGAAGTAAATTTGAAATCACATGCTAGAGACTTCAGCTATTTGACATTTATAGATTATGAGTCCTGTCTTTCCATGATTCTACCTACATTCAATGTTAATAAGACATTTTTTCTACATTTACCCTCTAGAAAAATACATCGTTTTTGGTTGTATGTCTACTAGGTACCAGCTGTCTGTTAAAATACTCATTCAAGATAACAAGACACTGTTAAAATTTCCTAGCTCTAAATGGTTTGAAAATTCAAACTGTTTAACAATCTGACCGATCGACAGTTTTGAACATATATATAATATTTCGTTCTAATTTCTACTTCCTTTGGAAACATAGATACAACGGACTTTTGTATTTTCATATAAATCAGTTTATCAAAAGATACTATGCTACAGTATTAAATTATTATAATCACTTTTCTCTTTCGAATATAACATTATCGATATCTGCCTTATACGTTTTAAAGTTGTGTCCCACTTTTTGAACTGACTGAGTTTCAAGTATCTGTACTTCGAACATATGTATTTTGATTTAATACATCATATTCAGGTACGTCTCTCATATGAAAATGTCTATGAGTGCTGTAGAATGCAAGTAATTCAGCAATTTTGAATCCACTTTATACCGCAATCCATTATGTCTTAGTCTCTATATGTAGGTCAGTCACCATATGCATCACCATAAGTCCTAGTACGTATAGTAATGGTAAAATACCGTAAGTTGACTCACGAAGCATGTTACAAACATGAAATTAATTTTTGTGCATATTCTAACCTGTGTGCCGTAAGGAATAGCAGGCGCAGACTTTTATTTTATGCCATAATTATAGCTGTAGAAAAGATTATTCAACAAACTTTTTTGTAACGAATTCGCCACACAACGCTTTACAAATATGCGAATGTTTATTTGCCAACATATTTACTATCATTTAGAGAAATACAATTTAATCTAATTGTCTAATAGTTGCAACTTTTTCCATGAACTTCTTCAGGAATGATTTCATCGTCCACTTTGACTCATCAGTTTACGATTTTCTGGACGTTACATAAGAGCAATGAAAGCAGTAAACAAATTCTTCCCAGACATGGTAGTCTAAAGGTTTCATATCTGGGTTGTTTGGGGACTAGTCGTCAGAAGCAATGAAAATGGGAAAATGGTCTTGGCACCGATTTTGAACCGTGATGGGTGTGAGCCCGAGCCCATTTCTTCTGGTATCAACAACTGCCAAATATCTTGCCATATTTTAGAACCATTGAAAGCACGTCTTTAATGTAGCGACTGTTATATTTTTACTTTCCTTATATGCATAATGTATAAGGAAAGTATTGTGACCGGGTCGAAAATTCGAATTCGAGTTTTCGACGGGACAGCACATTTCAAGCATCCCTGATCACGAATCAGACATTTTTGAAGTGATGTCTGTGTGTGTGTGTGTGTGTGTGTGTGTGTGTGTGTGTGTGTGTGTGTGTGTGTGTGTGTGTGTGTGTGTGTGTGTGTGTGTGTGTGTGTGTGTGTGTGTGTGTGTGTGTGTGTGTGTGTGTGTGTGTGTGTGTGTGTGTGTCTGTGTCTGTGGAGACGATAATTGACGAACGAATGGGCCAACTCGAACGAAATTTGGTACAAAAATCACAATCCATAAACACTGGAAGCCTATTGTTTTTATACGCAATCGAATGCTCAGAATCCCCCCCTAAATTTTCGAGTGAAATTTTGAAAAAACCGTTAAAAAATCAAAACCGCTAATAAAGTTACGTAAATAGACATTTCTTATGTAATTCTTCATTAGAAAACGATTGACACAAATTTTAGAGTGCTAACATGAACCGTTCTTGAGATATTGCACATTTTTAAAAAAAATTATCAAAAAGTTATATAAAACAAAAAGAAAAAAATTCCTATTGAGAAACACGTTCACTTTTCATATCTAATACCATGCGATAAATTTGTTGACATCATTCTCGTGGATCTAGCTCGTTCCATTCATGAAAAATATACTTTGAGTAATACTTTTGTATTTGAACGCCAATAGTCATTTATCTGCTGTAAGAATAACTTATTTCTCCATTCATATCGCTTGACGAGATTTTGGCGACGAATTTGGCGAAATATCGCCAACTTGGCGACATTTTTTATTGTTGCCAAATTGATAAAAATGACGCTAAATCACAGAAAATGACGACTAATTGAAGAAAATTCAATACTATAAGAATAACATTTCTTTTAACTGTAAAAGTAGTAAATTCATTGCATTATATAAGGAAAGTCATGTGTTGCCCACATCAGATTTTTCTCTTTCATTTCTATTTTTTTTTTATTGTTCGATCTGTTTCATTTCCTCTTTGGTGCGTACGATCGAGGATGCATGTGACTTTAATAGTGTAATTGCCGCTATATATTTGGCTATTTTCGGCTGTTGTTTTATTACTCGTAGATTAATCGAATCTTTGAAGTCACAAAAGATCTTTTTTAGTAGGAATCCTTTCTAGTATTTGCAAATAACATATTCCTGTACCTTTTGGCTTTTCATTCTGTACCGTAGAGCTGAACAGCGAAAAATTACAAATCGACGCACGGTAGATATATATAAAAAATGATTCAAAAAGGAGAATATTACGGGAGTTATTACAACGCATTAAAAGGAAAGTTTTTTCAAACATAGGCAGAAAATTATCATTAGCAACATAATGAGCAAGGGCCGTAAAAAGTTTACCACCTTTGACATCCCGAGCATGTTCTACTAACCGATGCCAACATTGCGTTTGGTACTGCCAATATAAAATGTATAATCACCATCGGTAGATAGCAGGGAAACCGCATACACCCCAGCATATGCTTTGTTTTAGTTCTTATATGCTTTAGTATTTGATATCAGTAACCCATGTGCTATAAGCAATCTCCCATTTCTTGAAATTGTATTTTTTTCATTTATAAATTGGATTAATGTGATATCGACATAAATATTTGAAGGGTATTTTCATGTTCCAGGTGCCTTCCTCATCCCCTTTATCTGCATGATGCTTTTAGCCGGACTTCCACTCATGTTTATGGAGCTCTCGTTTGGCCAGTACGCACGGCTTGGGCCCATTGCCATATTTGACAGGTTTTGCCCGCTCTTTGCAGGTAAGTAGACATATTTTCTGTCAAATTATTTAAGAAATATAAATGGAGAGTATACACTTTCTTAATTTACGGTACATCCTAGATTAAGCATGCCTTTTAATAACGTAGAGCATTACATCCCAGAAAGTTAATCTAATACTGCAGTATAAAAATATGTATTCAGCCGTAGTGTAGGAATAAAAAAAACATCTGTCATGTAGGAAGCAGGAAATTTTCTTATTACATTCTGAAAAGTTATTTAACAGGAAAATATTCTTTGGTTGATGCTTCTAGTTCTCGGATTGATTTATTGCATTTTTAGCGAACTTTTATTATTTTTATGACTTTTATAAATATATGTATTGACATAACAATGAAGATTTAAATGATAGAAACGGAAACTAAATTGTGAACCAAATATTTAAAATTGTAATTAATTTACACTTGCAGAGTACAGGGGCGCTAATTCAGAAAAAATAAATTTGTGTGTGTGTGGGGGGGGGGGGGAGTTCCAAGCAATTTCACGAGGGCAAAAATTGATAGACTATTTTAATGTTGGAAAGTTGATTTGGTAAGAAAAATTATATAAGATTAATAACTTGAAAATCTTAGCAACTGACCCCGTCGCCCCCCCCCTTAATGACGTTTCTGGTAGAGTATTAGACTCAAACTCAATTTTTTTAATATTTCTAATAAAGCACTCAAATTGTTGTAAAAATTTATGGTAGGGGGGAATGGAGAAGAATGAGTAAATTTTTAGTGTAGTAATTTATAAAATAAACTTTCTTTTTCGATTTCCTTATTAGTGGGGATAGTTGGTGTTATGTACCCATGGATCGACAGTAATTGGCCAGCTGAATTTTGCGATTAGATGTTTTTTTATGTTTGTAATTTAATTACTTTCATTTTTCTATTATCGAACTCTAAAACGAATTTTAAATTTCGAAAGCGGTTGTGAAATGTTTCAATGATACTACCAATTTTATTATTATATTTATTTCTACGTACAGCTCAAACTGCTGCTCAATTAATGAAATTAAAATACGGTCGTTAAAAACATCATACCACGCAAAATTAAAAGAGTTGATCGGTTTCAAAGGAAGGAACCACCCTTTTTTCGTTCGGAGACACATGAAGCGCAATCTTCATTTATGAGAGCTAGATCGGCGACAGGTGTTAGAACAGTAAACGTGAATGAAAGACGGATTGCTAACAGTGAAAAAAAGAGGGAAATAAAACCGAGGAAGGAACAAGAGGTAGGGAACAATGCATGAATTTTATGTTGTATGCTGATTTTAGCGAACTTACTTTAATTCTATACTTATTTTTGACGAAATTAATAGTGGCAGAACTTTTTAATTACGTCATTTTGTGTGGAAAAGTATATATTTTTTATTTTCATGTCTGGATATAATGAAATTTAGTTTCTATTAGAAAGCTCTTGCGGAACTAACCATATGGAACAATTGGTGCAGCGTCGGCGTTTGTCGGAATTGCATATGCAATGTTGAAGATTTGAGCATATGATTATGTTATTGGAGATCGAGCAAAAATCTCTATTGACTGGTAGATCACGATCGACATTACGGACACCCTTGTTTGAGAACATACTAATTCTGTTTTATCAAAAAGGGCATTTCATTAACTGATATCATATTGAACAGGTATGGCACTAATAACAAATTTAAATTAAGTCATAACACATTAAGTAATAACAAAATAAATTAAGTAATAACAAATCTACCCTTTACTATGCGAAGCAAATTTTCCGAGATTCATTTGTCGCATGCAACAGATTTTACTAAGACAATTTATTTTAAATTTCTGCAAAAGTTTGTTTTATTGGTGTATTAAAAAACTGACACATTTACGTCTTTCCAGGACTTGGGTACGGCATGGTAATAGTGTCTGGCACAGTGATGCTTTACTACAATATGATCATTGCATGGACAATCTTCTACATGTTCGCTTCTTTCAACAGTGTATTGCCATGGGAGCACTGCGATCCTGAGTGGAGCACACCAGGTCAGTGTTTTTTGAAAGTTTGTGTGTTTGAAATATTCAGACTGATTTCCGATGTAAGAACAATTTTCACTTACTCATACATTAAAGTTCTACTTTCTGTTAGAAATAAGATTAACAGTAGATCAGCGTGATGCAATATTTATTATTAAACTATTTTTTTTATTAATTTGTGGGTATCACTCGCGGTAAATAAGTATATTTTTTTTATTAATTCCTGGTATAAAAGTATTTTTACTTTCCTTATATACAATAATGCATAAGGAAAGTATTGTGAAGGGGTCGAAAATTCGAATTCGAGTTTTCGACGGGAGAGTACGTTTCAAGCATCCCTGATCACGAATAGAACAATTTTGAAGTGATGTGTGTGTGTGGAGACGATAACTGACGAACGAAACTTGGTACAAAAATTATAATCCGTGAATACTGGAAGCCTATTGTTTTTATACGCAATCGAATGTTCAGAACCTCCTAAATTTTCGAGTAAAATTTTGAAAAAACCATTAAAAAAGGCAAAACCTCTAATAAAGTTACGCGAATAGACATTTCTTATGTAATTTTTCATTAGAAAACGATTGACATAAATTTTAGAACGCTAACATGAACCGTTCTCGAGATATTGCACATTTTAAAAAAAAAAATTATCAAAAAGTCATATATAAAATAAAAAAAAATATTTCCTATTGAGAAACATGTTCACTTTTCATATGTAATATCATGCGATAAATTGGGTGACATCATTCTCGTAGATCTAGCTCGTTCCGTTCATGAAAAAATATACTTTGAATAATACTTTTGTATTTGAACACTAATAGTCATTTATCTGCTGTAAGGATAACTTATTTCTCCATTCATAACGCTTGGCGAGATTTTGGCGACGAATTTGGCGGAATGTCGCCAACTTGGCGACTTTTTAAAATGTTACTAAATTAACGAAAAACTCGCCAAACGGATAAAAATGACGCTAAATCGATGGAAATGACGACTCATTGAAGAAAATTCAATATTTTGGAAATAATATAAATATCTACTATAAAAATAATCTATTTTTTTTTACTGTAAAAATAGTAAATTCATTGCATTATATAAGGAAAGTCATGTGCTGTCCACATCAGATTTTTTAACATAGCAGCATGATAAAATGGGACATAATAGCGCATAAAAGGATTTATTTACGGTATCAATCGAAAGTTTTTTCAAGCCTTTTAAAATGAAGGATAATGTGCTATAATTGTAATTGTTTGGACCCTTGGGACCGATTTTTCAAAATTTTTCTTGTAAATTGTAGAATACTATCTGAATAGTAGGAATCGATGCTAGGAACGAACAAAACGTGTGTATGGAAGGTAATAATTACCTGTCAAAAGTTGTATCTTAATGACCTTTGAGACGGTGACATCTACAATGTTTGTCAAAGTACGCAGTCATATACTTTCAGTAATTCAAATTAACATTGTCAAAAACGGATAGCGTTTTAATAGGTTCAACAAGAGACTTCTGCTAATGTGTTATTTGTTGTATCATTTCTGACTAGGACAACCACTCGGCAATTATCATATTGTATCAAATAGAAGCATTATGAAGCATTTTATGTCGATTTCTATTCATTACCTTAAAAAATTTTAATTGTCATTTTTTTTACTATCTCGCTTTGTTGCCGAGTTCTTCATCCTAACTTTTTACATTCTCCGCTAGGAGCGCTGCAATAACTTTTATTCGATCTGGCATAATCACTTTACTGTAGATGGATCTAATGTCTTCACTCATGGGTCTTTGCTAACACAGTTATCGAAGTAATTATTAAGGTAGTTTAGAGTAATTATAAGGCAATTTATTGGGGGTAATTAATTTAGGTTTACTTTAAGATCTTTTTAGTGTAGTCTAACATAGACATCGTTATGAAAATTTATTAGTCTGATTGCATTGATAAATTAATAGTTCTATCATAAACTATCGTTTACGACAAAAGGTACGTATTATAATTTTCTTCATCGCGATTTCTATGCAAAACTTTTTAAAGTTCATGTGGAAAGGTTTGTGTGTTTGAAGTCATCTGTGAAAAATATATCAGTGGGAAAAACTCGGATAGTCTAAATAAAACTAAGTCAAGCAGATAATTAAAGCTTATATGATAACTTACTTGTACGTATAATACAGTTAAAATACTAGAACACATATATACGTACAAAAATACTTTAACTCTTTGCGCTCTTGCATCGAGAGAGCCTCGACTTTGAAAATCATTAGTTTCAGTCAGATATCGGGTGAACCATGACATTGAAAATTATTAGTTCCAGTCAGATATCGGGCGTGCACCGATATTGATAATTATTAGTTCCAGACAGATATAGAACGAGTCCCGCCATTGAAAATTATTAGTTTCAGTCAGATATCGGGTGAGTCCTGACACTGAAAATTATTAGTTCCAGTCAGATATCGGGCGAGGCCCGACAACATATTTTCATGCTAATGACTTCATTTCTGTACTGCAAATGCCATCCATGGACTAAATATTGTACTCACCAATCTTTGACCTTCAATATGGCAAACTGTAAGAAATTGCCTACGACCAAACGGATTTAGCAGTTGAATCTGAAAGTGACAATTGAATGTGATAGTTAAGTGATAGTGAAACTCATATATTGGAATATGATAAAACGTACAAAAATGATAATAAAAGCAAATTAATCATATTTTTGTTGATATGGCTTTTTACCTGCTTAGCATCAAAATTAAATAGGGCCTAGGTAGGAATATGGGGGGGGGGGAAATAAATTTTAACTGAAAGTGTTAATTCTATCACAGAACAAGCCGAGATAAAATCCTCTGCAATTTTTAAAGTAAAATTAAAGTTAATTTTTAAAGTAAAGTTTTAACGGATGCAGGATGGACTGTGACCATCCAAAATTATAAATCGTTGGCTTGTTTTTGCAAAGTTACAACGGAAATATTGCAGATGTCACATGTAAAGGATTATGGAGTCATAAATGTTATGTTTTAATATCAATAAGAAATATATAAAATATCTTGCATTTTTACTCTCTCATACGTAGTATTGAGAAATTATTGCTTTCCCGAAAATCTTTGATTTCGAGATTTTGGTGCCAATATATGTTTTAAGACCTCTTGAACACTGTTTAACTAATTGTGAAGTGATGTCCGTCTGTCTGTATATCTGTGGTCGATTTCTTGTGTACATGATAGCGGTTACAAATATGGATTTTCGCGAAACTTTATATCCGACTTTGTTATAAACAATCTAGAACTACACAGAATTTTTCTAAATTCGAGCGAAAACTTCGAAATTTATTTGGAATTTTATGTTTTTTTTAACCTGGCAGCATAGGACAAAATTTGACATAATCATACGTGAAAGGGTTTCTTTTTGGCTCAGTTATCATGAGACTTTATAGTTTCAATCTTTGTTGTGAAAAATAGCAGCAAACATTTTCTTTTGTTAGTGACGTCATTAGCCTCCCGAGGGGGGTAAGTTATCCGCCCCCCGGGGGTACATTGTCAAGTATGATATCAATCCAAAGATTTTTCAAACACTTTAAAGTGAAAGGTAATTCGTTATAATTGTAACCATTTGGATACGTGATACCGAATTTTCAAAAAATTTTCTTGTAAAATTTGAAACAGAAAAAAATATCTTCTAAAAATGGATTCTGGAATGAGAAAGTCGAGTTGATCCACATTTCAATTAATTTTAAATTTCATTTAAAGCAACAGTTTAATATTAAATTAATTTTTATGAGCTAGAAAGTTCTGAAAAACTGTACCTGAAAGTACAGCTTTAAGCATTGGAAACATCACTTTCTGTACATAAATATTTGATTAAAATAGAAATTATATTCGATGGTCTTTATATTCTCTTAGAACCGAACTGTTTTTAAATATAATTAATTTTTGATCCTTAAATTGCGGATATTTTTTTATATAAATTAAAATTATAATGAAAACATTTTACAATCGATTAAATTAAAACAGAAATGCATTTTCGAAAAAAAAAAGGTTATTATCGAAGTTAACATTTACAGATAATATGAATGTTTTGGTTACGGAAGGAAACCAAAAATAACGAAATATTATTGCAACATGTAGATGGCTTTCAGATTAGTTCATATAGTATGTATACTATATTACAGATTTATGTTTTTGTATTGATATTTTTATATTTATCGCGTTTATACACAAAAATTCTTAAGCGTATATACAGTGCGCGAAAAAAGTATAAGGACAATCAAAAACTCGCCAAATGTAGAAATCTTTTAGACGGAAATGTATGCAAATTTCTTAAGCAAAAATATTGATCAAATGAAGTTCTTTTTCATGTAAATTAGTTAAATTTTCCAAAACTAAATATGTATAAATTTACTTTATAAATTTTAAATCCATTATAAATTTTAAACCCATATGAAAAAGTATAAGGACAACTGTTTTTTTATCTAAACTTATAATAAAATTTGCATATTTGAAAGCAGAAAATGACTATTTCAAATATAAAGACTGGGTTTCTAAACAACATTCATACTTGCCTCATTTTTTGACGATTTTTGTACGATGCTAAAAGGAATTCATCTGTCTGACATTGAAAAAGGGAAAATTCTTGCTTTTAAAGAATGTGGATTGAGTGGGCATGAAATTTTGAAAAAAATTAAAAGATCTAAAACTGCTTGCTAGACCTAAAATAGTTTGCGAGACCTTAAAAGAGCTTGCGAGAAGAAATGAACTGCAAATGAAGTTAGAAGAAATTTGGACTTACCATGTTCCACACGAACAGGTCAAAATATTTTGAATAAACATCCGAATATTTGGTATGGAAAGTTAATGTCAAGTCCACCGCTTAAAAAGGAACATAAGGAGCGAAGACAGGAATTTAAAAAAAAATACATTTCTCTCGGTCCAAAATGGATTGATGCAATCTTTTCGGACAAAAAGAAGTTCAATCTTGATGGGCCAGGTGGTTTGCGCTATTTTTGGTATAATCTGCGTAAAACCAAAGACATTTTTTCCAAACGTCATTACGGTGGGGGCATAGTAATGATTTGGGGCGCTTTTGCAACAAACGAAACGAGGATTATAGTCTTTATCAACTACAAAATGAACTCCAACAAATATGTTGATATATTAGGCGAACATGTTTTACATGAGGCCCCACTAATTACTTCAGGAGACTATATTTTCCAACAGGATAAAGCTTCCATACACGTTTCTAAGAGTGCAAAACTCTGGTTTGAAGCTAATTCAGTAAATTTACTTGATTGGTCGGCGAGGAGTCTCGATCTCAATCCAATAGACAATTTATGGGGCCTTCTAGCCCGAGAAGTTTTTAAAAATGGCACACAATATCAATGTAAACAGGATATTGTGTTATCCATCAAACAAGCTTGGAATAACATTTCCATAGACACTTTAAAAGAACTCTCAGCATCGATGACCCCTTGGCTTATTCAAGTAATTGAAAAAAAAGTTGTTTCCTTGATTATTAAGAGAAATGCTAAGTAATTTAGAACATGTCCTTATACTGTTTTTTATATTTTCTTTAGTGATAATCTTTATAAGGTCAACTTTTGTAGGATCCATATTTGTTGTTTTGTGTGTTATAAATATTACTGTATAATTTCATATTAGAGGTCAGAAATATCAAAAATTCATTTTGATAAATTGAAAATAAAATATATTTTCATTCAATTATATGTTGTCCTTATACTTTTTTCGCGCACTGTAAGTCCATATTTGGGACTTGAACTCAAAATATTTGCATATAAAGATTCCAGCTACAGAGCTTAAACATATAGTATATAGATTTGGGGCTTGAACTCAAAGATTTGAATATAAATTTTGCAGCTCCTGTCGTTTGAAAGATTTGAATATGATATTATTTTGAATACATGGCTAACCAATAGCACCCTTTCTTCTAATTCGGACTTAATGTCTTCTATCTGTACGATAATTGCCTTACACAATGGAAATATATAATATTATTAGAAGCATATCATAAAAAAAAATTAAAATAGAAAATGAAAATTGTTCTGTAATTTTTTTTTTTTAAATTAGAAACGAAATTACGCACATTAACATTTGCTTTTCATTTTTACTTTCCCTGCAATACATGGTAATGTATAGGGAAAGTATTGGAATCATGTCGAAAATCGCAACTCGAGTTTTCGACGGATCTACACGTTTCAAGATCTCTAGAATACGAAAAAACCATTTTTAGCGTGACGTCTGTGTGTGTGTCTGTGTGTCTGTCTGTCTGTCTGTCTGTGCAGATTTTGTATCCACTCTAACTAAAACAGTAATTGACCGAATTTCACAAAATTTTGTAGGTAAGTCACTTGTGGGCGGGGCTGGTGCTGATTAGTTTTGGGTACGATTCGGAATAAAAGAACCCGCCTTTTTTGTGAAATGGCCCGCAAAAGCTTGTATCCACTGTAGCAGAAAAACTAATGGACCGAATTTCACAAAATTCGGTAGATGAGTCACGTATAGGTCACCCTGGTGCTGATTAGATTTTGGTACGATTCCGAAAAAAATAACCTGCCTTTTTTTGCAAAATGACCCGCAAAAACTGCCAAAATCTAAAATAAAAAACTGGGTATACTCAAATATATCCATTAAATGCTGATTTAATACGTAATTTTTAACGACGAAAAGAATAAGACCAACTCCATTACACTAGGACTAGCCGTTCTCGAGATATGTTAGTTTTTCGTACTTTCCCTACGCCACCTTTGAAAATAAGTGCGGTTATCGAATGAGAACGAAAATTGAATTAAAAGTGACATAAATTTAATTAAAATAAAGAGAACATGAATATAAGTCTGCAGGGAAAGTCATGTGCTGCTCACATCAGACTTTTACTTTCCCTGCAATACATGGTAATGTATAGGGAAAGTATTGGAATCATGGCGAAAACCACAACTTGAGTTTTCGACGGATCTACACGTTTCGAGACCTCTAGAATACGAAAAAACTATTTTTAGCGTGACGTCTGTGTGTGTGTCTGTGTGTCTGTCTGTCTGTCTGTCTGTGCAGATTTTGTATCCACTCTAACTAAAAAACTAATGGACCGAATTTCACAAAATTTGGTAGGTAAGTTACTTGTGAGCGAGTCTGGTGCTGAATAGTTTTGGGTACGATTCGGAATAAAAGAACCCGCCTTTTTTTTGCGAAATGGCCCGCAAAAACTTGTATCCACTCTAACTAAAAAACTGATGGACCGAATTTCACAAAATTCGGTAGATGAGTCACTTGTGGGATACCTTGGTGCTGATTAGATTTTGGTACGATTCGGAAAAAAATGACCTGCCTTTTTTTGCAAAATGGCCCGCAAAAATCGTCCAAATCAAAACTAAAGAACTGGGTATACTCAAATATATCCATTAAATGCTGATTTAATACGTAATTTTTAACGACGAAAAGAATAAGACCAACCCCATTACACTAGGACTAGCCATTCTCGAGATATTTTAGTTTTTCGTACTTTCCCTACGCCACTTTTGAAAATAAGCCCGATTACCGAATGAGAACGAAAATTGAATTAAAAGTGAAATAAATTTAGTTAAAATAAAGAGAACGTTAATATAAGTCTGCAGGGAAAGTCATGTGCTGCCCACATCAGATTTTTACTTTCCCTGCAATACATGGTAATGTATAGGGAAAGTATTGGAATCATGCCGAAAATCGCAACTCGAGTTTTCGACGGATCTACACGTTTCGAGACTTCTAGAATACGAAAAAACCATTTTTAGCGTGACGTCTGTGTGTGTGTCTGTCTGTGTGTCTGAGTGTCTGTCTGTCTGTCTGTGCAGATTTTGTATCCGCTCTAACTAAAAAACTAATCGATCGAATTTCACAAAATTCTGTAGGTAAGTCACTTGTGGGCGAGTCTGGTGCTGATTAGTTTGGGGAACGATTTGTAATAAAAGAACCCGCCTTTTTTTGCGAAATGGCCCGCAAAAGCTTGTATCCACTCTAACTGAAAAACTAATGGACCGAATTTCACAAAATTCGGTAGATGAGTCACTTGTGAGTTATTTAGGTGCTGATTAGAATTTGTTGCGATTCGGAAAAAAATAACCTTCCTTTTTCTGCAAAATGGCCAGCAAAAATTCGTCAAAATCTAAACTAAAGAACTAGGTGTACTCAAATATATCCATTAAATGCTCGTTTAATACGTAATTTTTAACGACGAAAATAATAAGACCAACCCCATTACACTAGGACTAGCCGTTCTCGAGATATTTTAGTTTTCCTTATTTTCTCTGCGCCACCTTTGAAAATAAGTCCGGTTTCCGAATGAGAACGAAAATTGAATTAAAAGTGAAATAAATTTAATTAAAATAAAGAGAACGTTAATATAAGTCTGCAGGGAAAGTCATGTGCTGTCCACATCAGATTTTTACTTTCCTTGCAATACATGGTAATGTATAGGGAAAGTATTGGAATCATGTCGAAAATCGCAACTCGAGTTTTCGACGGATCTACACGTTTCGAGACCTCTAGAATACGAAAAAACTATTTTTAGCGTGACGTCTGTATGTGTCTGTGTGTCTGTCTGTCTGTCTGTGTGTCTGTCTGTCTGTGTGTCTGTCTATCTGTCTGTGCAGATTTTGTACCCAATCTAACTAAAAAACTAATGGACCGAATTTTACAAAATTTGATAGGTAAGTTACTTGTGAGCGAGGCTGGTGCTGATTAGTTTTGGGTACGATTTGGGATAAAAGAACCCACCTTTTTTTTGCGAAATGGCCCGCAAAATCTTGTATCCACTCTAACTGAAAAACTAATGGACCGAATTTCACAAAATTCGGTAGATGAGTCACTTGTGGGTTACCCTGGTGCTGATTAGATTTTCGTACGATTCGGAAAAAAATGACCTGCCTTTTTTTGCAAAATGGCCCGCAAAAATCGTCCAAATCTAAACTAAAGAACTGGGTATACTCAAATATATCCATTAAATGCTGATTTAATACGTAATTTTTAACGACGAAAAGAATAAGACCAACCCCATTACACTAGGACTAGCCATTCTCGAGATATTTTAGTTTTTCGTACTTTCCCAACGCCACTTTTGAAAATAAGCCCGATTACCGAATGAGAACGAAAATTGAATTAAAAGTGAAATAAATTTAGTTAAAATAAAGAGAACGTTAATATAAGTCTGCAGGGAAAGTCATGTGCTGCCCACATCAGATTTTTACTTTCCCTGCAATACATGGTAATGTATAGGGAAAGTATTGGAATCATGCCGAAAATCGCAACTCGAGTTTTCGACGGATCTACACGTTTCGAGACTTCTAGAATACGAAAAAACCATTTTTAGCGTGACGTCTGTGTGTGTGTCTGTCTGTGTGTCTGAGTGTCTGTCTGTCTGTCTGTGCAGATTTTGTATCCGCTCTAACTAAAAAACTAATCGATCGAATTTCACAAAATTCTGTAGGTAAGTCACTTGTGGGCGAGTCTGGTGCTGATTAGTTTGGGGAACGATTTGTAATAAAAGAACCCGCCTTTTTTTGCGAAATGGCCCGCAAAAGCTTGTATCCACTCTAACTGAAAAACTAATGGACCGAATTTCACAAAATTCGGTAGATGAGTCACTTGTGAGTTATTTAGGTGCTGATTAGAATTTGTTGCGATTCGGAAAAAAATAACCTTCCTTTTTCTGCAAAATGGCCAGCAAAAATTCGTCAAAATCTAAACTAAAGAACTAGGTGTACTCAAATATATCCATTAAATGCTCGTTTAATACGTAATTTTTAACGACGAAAATAATAAGACCAACCCCATTACACTAGGACTAGCCGTTCTCGAGATATTTTAGTTTTCCTTATTTTCTCTGCGCCACCTTTGAAAATAAGTCCGGTTTCCGAATGAGAACGAAAATTGAATTAAAAGTGAAATAAATTTAATTAAAATAAAGAGAACGTTAATATAAGTCTGCAGGGAAAGTCATGTGCTGTCCACATCAGATTTTTACTTTCCTTGCAATACATGGTAATGTATAGGGAAAGTATTGGAATCATGTCGAAAATCGCAACTCGAGTTTTCGACGGATCTACACGTTTCGAGACCTCTAGAATACGAAAAAACTATTTTTAGCGTGACGTCTGTATGTGTCTGTGTGTCTGTCTGTCTGTCTGTGTGTCTGTCTGTCTGTGTGTCTGTCTATCTGTCTGTGCAGATTTTGTACCCAATCTAACTAAAAAACTAATAGACCGAATTTTACAAAATTTGATAGGTAAGTTACTTGTGAGCGAGGCTGGTGCTGATTAGTTTTGGGTACGATTTGGGATAAAAGAACCCACCTTTTTTTTGCGAAATGGCCCGCAAAAGCTTGTATCCACTCTAACTGAAAAACTAATGGACCGAATTTCACAAAATTCGGTAGATGAGTCACTTGTGGGTTACCCTGGTGCTGATTAGATTTTCGTACGATTCGAAAAAAAATGACCTGCCTTTTTTTGCAAAATGGCCCGCAAAAATCGTCCAAATCTAAACTAAAGAACTGGGTATACTCAAATATATCCATTAAATGCTGATCTAATACGTAATTTTTAACGACGAAAAGAATAAGACCAACCCGATTACACTAGGACTAGCCGTTCTCGAGATATTTTAGTTTTTCGTACTTTCCCTACGCCACCTTTGCAAATAAGCCCGGTTACCGAATGAGAACGAAAATTGAATTAAAAGTGAAATAAATTTAATTAAAATAAAGAGAACGTTAATATAAGTCTGCAGGGAAAGTCATGTGCTGCTCACATCAGATTTTTAATTTTGCAAGTGAAAATATTACTTCAGTTCTTCAGAATGAAGGTAAAGGTGTTAAATAGTAATTATTTATCCAAATTATTAGTGAAGTATAATGAAGAAAAGGTATAATGGATTGAGATGACTCGATAAAAATATTTTCGAAAGTTTACAAATTTTTTCAAAATTCTTTCTAAAGATTGTTTCCTTTCGACCAAGTGAAAGTTAGCGTGTCATCAGAATGAAGGTAAAGGTGTTAAATAGTAATTATTTATCCAAATTATTAGTGAAGTATAATGAAAAAAAGGTATAATGGATTGAGATGACTCGATAAAAATATTTTCGAAAGTTTACAAATTTTTTCAAAATTATTTCTAAAGATTGTTTCCTTTCGACCAAGTGAAAGTTAGCGTGTCATCAGAATGAAGGTAAAGGTGTTAAATAGTAATTATTTATCCAAATTATTAGTGAAGTATAATGGAAAAAAGGTATAATGGATTGAGATGACTCGATAAAAATATTTTCGAAAGTTTACAAATTTTTTCAAAATTCTTTCTAAAGATTGTTTCCTTTCGACCAAGTGAAAGTTAGCGTGTCATCAGAATGAAGGTAAAGGTGTTAAATAGTAATTATTTATCCAAATTATTAGTGAAGTATAATGGAAAAAAGGTATAATGGATTGAGATGACTCTATAAAAATATTTTCGAAAGTTTACAATTTTTTTCAAAATTATTTCTAAAGATTGTTTCCTTTCGACCAAGTGAAAGTTAGCGTGTCATGTCCTATTATCCCTCTTCAGATCATGTTCCGTGACAGTTGTTCTCTTGCTCCATACAGGTTATGGGTGGTTCATTTCTTGCAAAGCTTGTGGCATAACTCTTTACAGTAGTCATAGCGAATAGCATGATATATCGTTGACAGTTAAATGCAAGAAATACTAGAACATCGTATCCTGCTTTCCATGGCAATAGGTCGCGTGATAGCTTTTTACTGCGTGACCAAAATGTTATAGCTACAGATTCTTCGTATCAAACAAAAGCTTATAGCAATTACTCATAGTAAAAAAATATGAAGAATTCGTTATTTCTTTTATTTGAGCATCCTTCATAGTAGCTGGACTTCACTGATGAGTGATAGAGAATTTTTAATTGCACATTCCATTTATAATGTTTGATCCTATGGTTTTGCACCAATTGCTGGAAGTATATAAACGAATTTTTTCAGCAGTCATGAGCTTTTGACTGTGAAAGTTAAAGATGTTGGCACCAGTTTTCATTCTTGTGACTGTATCTGCCTATGTTCAGGCTGGGGGACAACCACCGTTTGTCCAAACATCCCGAAGCGATGGTCAACCATCGAAGGATTTTGTGATATATACGAATGGTGGACCTGTGCCAAATTACCTTCTGGAAGGCTCCTATAAGATTGTTCCTCTTATAAACCCGGACTCAAATCGTCGTATTTCGAGCCGGAACGACATAACTCCCGCACGAAATAAAAATACTCAACGACGTGGTTCATCAAGACGTGCTGATGGTAACTTCCAAAACAAACCTGGATTAAAGAGGGTAGTAAAAATACCATCTCCAAGTATTAGAAGGAATGACAATATCTCTCAAGGCTTACCGGAACGATTCTCACAGACTGTCAAATCTCCAGATGGTCCTGTAGCAATACCTATCGAAGATTCTCAGAAAGGCTCGGGTATAACCACACCAGTGTCTGATTTAAAAACAAAAAGTATTCCCAATGCAGGTTTTATTGAAAGCAATACTCTTGGAAAAACCGAAAAATATTTTTCTAACGTAAGTAGTAAAGAAAGACGAACTGATTCCTTAAATTTAGTAGCTGGTCGTACGTATCCTGTCTCCAGTCCTTTGACTGGGTTGCCTGGTGTAATTTATCAAGTGAATCCACCACTAACTGTTTCATCAGCTGTACTGGTAAATGATCCAAAGCCCTATGTTTTCGGATATGGCATCAATGATGGTTTAGGTTCAAGTCAGTATCGTCAGGAATCCACTGCCGGTGATGGTGTAGTTACAGGTAACTATGGTTATAAGGATTATCAAGGTATTTACCGTCAAGTAAATTACGTTGCAGATAAAGATGGATTCCGTGCTGTATTACGGTCTAATGAACCAGGTGTTCTACCTGTGGCTAGTGGAGATGTTTCTGTTATTGTAGATCCACCATCACCGGCATCTATTGTAGAAGCTAACAAATATAGATATAAAAACAATGCAAAATAATTGTCTTATGAAAGTAATTAACATATAATTGCACGTAAGTTCAACAAATTTTGTTTTAAAGATTTTTATGGTGTTTGTATATATTATTTTATAGAATATGAAAATTAAAATAAAATATATTAGTATCAAGAGGATTGTCTTTTCAAATTACTTGAAATTTTAGAATGGATTAAAGCATTAAACAAAAATTGAAAATACATGGTCAGTTTATTGTAATTAATTTGTTGTAATTTGACATTATCTGGCAATTATTTAAATTGTATCATTCCTTGAGCTGTATAATTCAAGTACATTTGAAAGTACTTTTAAAGTCACAAACGTGTATCACATAGGAAGTTTTTCTTCTGCAATTGCGGGTATAGGCCATTTTTTGCTGAAGATCACTTTGAAACAGCGAAATCATGGATGGTGTTATTAGCAAAGGATGTGAAATTCTAGATTTTAAATGTTTGACGTGAAAAAATATTTAATTTTGATTGTAGATTACATGTAGGTTAGACGAATTTGTGTGCTTCTAACTATTCTGTGTTTGTCCTTCCCTTGAAATTTCTATATCCCTATTGCTGCCTCTATTTGTATCTAGGAAAGATCAATTTATCGCATCATGTCATAAATTTTTAACAAAATAGTTCTTTTAAATTATTCTGAACATGCTTATCCAAGTAAGTTCAATAAAGTAAAAAGTAGTATTGTACAAAAATTTATTCATTCAAAAATTCTCTCAAAAATGTAAGTACAATCCCAGATGTATGTTGTTAATTCTCAAGTGATTATATCTATGGCGCTCCTGTTCCGTAGTGTGTAATTACAAGTTTACGGTCATTTGAGCCATATATACTTTTGAATGCTAGAAGACTTCATATTAAAGCTGTAATATGATAGTTGTCTCAAGAACGTACCCAAATTCCCCACAATAGATGCAACCTATATGTATTGTATCTTATACCGCACCACTAAAATGCACTAATAGACTTTTGTAAATATGTTTATTCATATTGATAGGACTCAACAAGAATAAACATATTTACAAAACATTTATAAATAAATATACTTTTAAAGTTATCCTATTTATTGTCAAAATCTTGTTTGATATTAAATTTTATAAATATAAACATTAAATTTTTGAATATGCGGATTTGATGTATGTTTAAAATCTATTTGCACTGAATATCTGATATGCACTGAATATCTGTTATGAGCTGAATATGTGATATGCACTGAATATCTAATATGCACTGAACTGAGTGAGTAAGGAGGTGAGGTATCAAAATTATCATTCCCTTTCACTATAGCTAGAATCTTGGCTTTAGTTTTATTTGATGTTTCTCATCGTTAAGACGAAGGGGAAATTTTGGATTTGGAGTGACAGTGAAAAGGATTAATAAAAAAATGCAAAATTGCTTTACCTTATTATTTAGTATTTTTACTTTAGCTAGAATCTTGGTTTTAGTATCATTCCTTCCGCCTTTGCTTCTAGATCAGCAGGAAAGAATCGAATAAGAGGATGATGCGAAGGGATATTAAAAAAAAAATATAAAAATTAGTACTTTCAAACTAGCTAGAAGCTTTGCTTTGGTTTTTTCGATCGGACTCAGTTGTCAGATCAACAGAAAAAAATAAAATTAGGGGTGACGATACAAAGGAATTTAAAAAAAAAGACTTCCACCTAAAACTAGAAAAAAGAGAAAATTTTATAAATATTAAGCGATGTCATTTTGCTTTTCTTCTCTTCTTCTTTCTTATCTCAATTGTCCTAGTCTGGATTGGACCAAAACCAAGACACCATTTGCCTTGAGTACTTTGAAAACCAGTATTGAATTTTTCACGTTTGCCTCTCTGATAGAACCAATGGAAGAAAAAAGATGCTCAGACGACTTCGGATTGGCCGTGCACTTAGTACAAAGTGGATATATCTTTTCGCTTAGTACAAACTCCGTAGTCCCCTAGTGCCCGTTTTTAAATCTTGAAAGGGCAGTCTGTTTCTACCTGTTTTCAGATAATTAGAGGGCTGCGTCAAGCCGTTATGCTGCAGATTTACTCCAAATCATGTCAGAGACTTTTGCCTTTGTATATATATCTTTTCGAAAGTTAACCTACAAGTCGATGGTAATGGTTCTAGGCAACTATATACTTTTTCCAATTGTTAAAATTACATTATTTTGTCGCTCATAAGATGTAAAATATTATCCCATTTAACACGTATTATAGAATTATTTAATGTGTTCCATTTTTATGATCAGATATTAAAATATTCTTGAAATTTGGAAAAGTCAAAACCTTTTATAAGTGTATAGATGTCACATTTAATGACTACTAATAGCGAAGCGCGGATGGAAATGTCTAGTTTATAGATATTTATAAATACCTTTCTATTTGACTTCCTTAAATGCATGCATATCAATATTTACAGTTTGTGTGATCTGGAATCGTACTTGCAGCGATCAAAATCTTCAATTATGTAATTTTTTTATTGAATTCTTTCATGACTTCATTCGTAAAATATCTTGACCATATTTTGCGAATATACGTGAGCTGCTGATAAGAACAAAATTTCCTTTAGTGGTGTGTGAAAACAATTTGAGTTTCATAGCTTAACTTCGATGAAAATTAATTAATTTAATTATATTTGAGCTTGTAAAAGACAGGGAAATTAATACTATTAAAAATTTAAGTGCAACTTTTTTTACTTTCCCTGTAATAACTGGTAATGTATTGGGAAAGTATTGGAATCGTGTGTCGAAAATAGTAACTTGAGTTTTTGACGCATTTACACGTTTAGTGCACTCTAGAACCCGAATAACTATTTTTAACGTGACACCTGTGTGTGTGTGTATCTTTGTGCAATGTATATATCCACTATAGCTCGAAAACTAATTAGCAAAATTTAACAAAATTTGGTGAAGTCACTTGTGTGTTACCTTGTGGCTGATTAATTTTTTGTACGATTCTTAAAAAATGAACCTACGTTGTTTTTCGACATGGTTATCAAAGATCTTCAAAATCTAAAATAAAAGACTGTATATGATCAAATATATCCATTAAATGCTTGTTTTGTACGTAATTTTTGACTATAAAATAAATTAAGATCAACCCCGTAGCGCTAGGACTATACTTTCTCGAGATATTTTTTCGCACGTTTGCAACTTCGCCTTTGAAAATACATTCAGTTGCCAAACGAAAACGAAAATTGAATTAAAACTGCAAATTTAGCGTAATTTCAAATCATTATTAGTGTTATTTTGTGAAATTACATTCAATTTAACAAATTATGAAAGAAATAAAAGAAAATAAAAATTTGAGTCTGTAGAGAAAGTCATGTGTTACCCACATCGTATTTTTAAAGAAGTTTTATTCTGTTTAACAGTACGCGTTGTGTTTAAAATAATCATCCTATTTGGAAATTGGCTTAGCAAGGTTCTGTTTCGTTGTTGATACTATAAGTATAAGCGAAGATACAGCCTTTTAGGTCACAGTGTGCTTCTGAGGGGGCAGAAAAGTCTTTTCCACTATTCATTTCATTTTATCACATTTTTCCATATTTTATACTATTTTTATGTTATTTTATTTTATCTTCTTCATATTTTCCACCTTTCTTTTTTCCATTCATTTTATTTGCCTCTGTGAGAAATCGGAAATCCTGGTTGGTTCTGTTAAGTGGTTAGAACCTTAGTCAAGTGTTCAAAGATTCAGACTTCTAATTTAATGGACATCATGAGAATCTCAAAATCCATGTCTGATTTTTGACTTCGATACAATACTCAAAATATTCTCCAACACAACATATATTCCAAATTAAACAATACTATAAATATATAATACTACAAAGCAATAAAAATACAACACTACAAAGCAATAAAAATGCAACACTACAAGTGTACAATATTACAAAGTAACAACAAAACAGAAAAATTACAGTAACATTTATTTTAACTTCTCTATCCTTTACCTTTTGAACATAAAGCAAGCCAAGCGTTACGTTTTATCACCTTACTTAGTTTATGAGTTTACTCACATTTCCACATGTCACCCTTCGGCGATCTTTTACTTTCCTAGCGAATAAAGTTGTTCATGTCAAAACTATCTTCATGAGACTGGTATAAGCGATAAAACTATAGACTGAAAAGCATTGTATGTTGCTCATTTTTATGATCATAGGTATTCATCATATTTATCATCCTTTTTACTTTCCTTATAAACATAATGTATAAGGAAAGTAGTGTGACGGGGTCGAAAATTCGAATTCGAGTTTTCGACGGGAGAGCGCGTTTCAAGCATAACTGATCACGAATTAAACATTTTTGAGGTGATGTGTGTGTGTGTGAGAGAGAGAGAGAGACAGAGAGAGTCTGTGGAGACGATATCTCACGAATGAATGGAGCGATTTGAATGAAATTCGGTACAAAAATCACAATCCGTGAATACTAGAAGGCTATTGTTTTTAAACGCAATTGAATGCTCAGAACCTCCCTAAATTTTCGAGTGAAATTTTGAAAAAATCATCAAAAAATCAAAACCTTTAATAAAGTTACGTAAATGGACATTTCTTATGAAATTTTTCCTTAGAGAACGATTGACATAAACTTTAGAGCGCTAGCGTGAACCGTTCTCGAGATATTGCACATTTTTCAAATAAATTTATCAAAAAATCCCATAAATAGAAAATAATATATTAACCGTTGAGAAACATGTTCACTTTTCATATGTAATATCATGCGATAAATTGGGTGATATCATTCTTGTGGATCTAGCTCGTTCCATTCATGAGAAAAGGTACTTTGAATAATACTTTTGTATTTGAACGTCAATAGTCATTTATCTGTTATAAGAATAACTTATTTCTCCGTCCATAAATCTCGCCAAATGGATAAAAATGTCGCTAAATCAATGAAAGTGACAACTAATTGACGAAAATTCAGTATCTTGGAAAAAATATAAGTATCTACTATTAGAATAACCTATTTTTTTTACTGTAAAAGTAGTTAATTCATTGCATTATATAAGGAAATCATTATATCTGCTGCCCACTTCAGATTTTTTAATTAGGTTTGATATTGAATTATGGGTAAAATAAATTCAATTAAACTGTTATCTTAAATAATCTGAAAATATAAATATACATTTGATAATCCGACACGTTCCGAGCTGAATGGCTGTTGGCTTTCTTTTAATGGGTTAATGTTGATATTTCTTGGTGAAAGTGTATCTAAATTAATAAAGAAGGTATGAGGATGCAAATATGCCGCATGTTCAAAATTACAGTCTCTTGGTACGCGAAAATGACGTACATAAATTTAAGTCAATTTGGTGAAACAAGCAAGTCCTCATATTTCAAACGTGACACACAGTTAATATGGCGATATGACGTAAGTGAAAAATACGCTACTTCTTAAAAAATTTTTCATAGTTCATGGCATAGGTACTTAAATCAAAAATTAGCATAAATTATATTAACAAACTGGAATCAGAAGTAGATACATGCAAAGAAGTTATTACGTATTTAGACATGTTTTTCAATAAAATAAAAAAAAATGGTACAAATTTTAATAGCGTTGGCGCAATTGAAAAAAAATGACATTATTTTTCTCACCATGACGCCTCTCAAGAAACGTCCTTTTTCCACTAAAAGGTAGAATGGAGGTTCTCAAAATTATAGCACACAGCAAGTTTTCTTGGTGCAATTGTAGGTATCGGTTGACTCTTTTTCAAACTGAAACATCTTTGTTGAAGTATACAAAATAATTTGTAATTTCGGTAAGGAAAAGTTACATTAGAAACCACCTTATTTCTATACACATCGGATAGTCAAAACGACAAATGTTCACAGAACATATAAAGCGAACAAGTCAATTGAACAAAACCGAATCTCTTTTAACAGTTGCATCCGGAACTTATAGGCAAATTTGACAATGTTTTGAGAAGTCACAAAAGTTTATATCTGAATTTACATAATAGATCATTGGCATAAATATGTATAAAAATGATTAATAAATAAAGTTTATAAAACCAATGTGGTGAGGTGAAATTTACACATAAATACAATAAACTTAAACACATAAATACATTAAAGATACTCACCAAATAGTTCCACCAGTCTCAACCGCGTTAACGTATAGTGGGGTCCGATTGGACCAAAGTACATTGCGTTTACTCAACAATTAATCACTCCCTTTTTGTGGCCAACTAATCATTTATTTAGAACACATGAAATCTCAATTTTGAACATTAATATACAAAAATGCACAATTACAAAAAAGCATTCCCAAATTACCTAACTTGACCTCGGGATGTACAATTTATTTTGCATGAATTTGCATATTTATAAAATCCAAATTTGTAATTAATTACTTTTTGTTAAGAACACCATATGTATATTCAATTTTGCTAAAACTCCCATTTATCATAACCCTGCCCTTACACTATTGGATTACATCAGTTACTTAAACATTCATGTACACATTTTAAAATCAATATATATATTCCATACCTTCAATACATAGGACTCTCACTGAGTGCTGTAGCTGACCTCTGCACGTAGGAAAGGGTTGCACAATTAAATTGAATGTTTATTAGTTCATTTATTCCGATGGTTCGTGGAAAACACTACCAGTCCGGGAAACACTAGGTTGCATATCATCGGTCATAAGTTATTGCCAAGTATTTTCTTTGAGATGGGCACACCGTCCACTTTCCTTCTCCTCCTCTTAATATCTGCCTCAGTCCCAGCGGCTCTTGAGTGAGCATGCGTACAGGCTTTGCCAAATATATACGTTTTCGTAGAGGCTTGTCTGCTGCTTAGGATCCCGGAATTGCGGCTCCGCAAACAGTCCTTACACGCAGTGTTACAGTTACCACGGCTTAATGCAGCTAAAGGAGCAAGGTCCTACACCGCGCCGTTTTAGTGGTAGAGCTGTGTTGCACTGCAACTAACAAAAACAAATGACGATGGGCATACTGCTCACTTTCCTTCTCCTCCTCTTAATGCGGCTTAGACCCAGCGGCTCTTGAGTGAGCATGCGTACAGGTCCTTGCCTAAAGAGTGGAGATCAGATACTTTATTTGTAGAGCTTAGGAGCCCTGGATTGATGCTCCGCAATATTCCGTGCACACAGTATTTACGTAACCACGGCTTAAATGCAGCTAAAGGAGCAAAGGTCCTATACTGCGCCGTTTTGGTGGTAGAGCTGTGCGTACTGCAACCAATTAACACATGACGACCTTCTTCCATTTTCTGGTCGAACTGCCCGAAGAAAATGCGCCCTCGCTCTGAGTTAGGCTCGGCTCGATTTGGCTACGAGTCGCCTTCTATACCGGACCCACCACGTCGGTTCCTCGGCAAGGCATTGCCGCCCGAGATAGGAATCGCGGATGCCGGCTCAGAGATGCATCAAAAATACATGCCGGGTCGGGCTACACCGAAATACAAGTGCCCCGCACTTGGAGTGCTCTCTACTCGAGCTCAGAAAAGCAACTGACTATTTTTTACATTTCTGAAACTTCCAGAATTTTACAAACGAGGGGAACGACAAAAACAGGGAGGAAATCCCCCCAACTCTCATTCGCTGTTCCCAAACGCTATAAAAAAAGAGGAGGTCCAAAAATGCTTCACACCATTGGTCTTGAAGCGACGCTAATTTTTTATGCGTTCCACTAAAAAACAAGAACCAGAGGGCATCCAAAACCAGGGTGGTCCAAAATACCGGACACCGACGCGCGCCACACCTGACAGGGCTATAAATTTTCAAAGATTTGTAGCTCAACTTTGACATTTTGCTGCAATTAAATCTCTGAATATTTACAATCCATGTCAGTGCGCACACAACCCAACGGCGCCAAAAAAATCCCAATTCCGTCTGTGCAAAGGCCTAGCTATAAACATAAATCACAAAACATAGTATACATTTCAATATTTAGCCACAAAAAGGGAGTGATTAATTGTTGAGTAAACGCAATGTACTTTGGTCCAATCGGACCCCACTATACGTTAACGCGGTTGAGACTGGTGGAACTATTTGGTGAGTATCTTTAATGTATTTATGTGTTTAAGTTTATTGTATTTATGTGTAAATTTCACCTCACCACATAGACCACCGTATCACGTATTTGGTGCCGTGACCAGGATTGATGCTCCGCAATATTCCGTGCACACAGTATTTACGTAACCACGGCTTAAATGCAGCTAAAGGAGCAAAGGTCCTATACTGCGCCGTTTTGGTGGTAGAGCTGTGCGTACTGCAACCAATTAACACATGACGACCTTCTTCCATTTTCTGGTCGAACTGCCCGAAGAAAATGCGCCCTCGCTCTGAGTTAGGCTCGGCTCGATTTGGCTACGAGTCGCCTTCTATACCGGACCCACCACGTCGGTTCCTCGGCAAGGCATTGCCGCCCGAGATAGGAATCGCGGATGCCGGCTCAGAGATGCATCAAAAATACATGCCGGGTCGGGCTACACCGAAATACAAGTGCCCCGCACTTGGAGTGCTCTCTACTCGAGCTCAGAAAAGCAACTGACTATTTTTTACATTTCTGAAACTTCCAGAATTTTACAAACGAGGGGAACGACAAAAACAGGGAGGAAATCCCCCCAACTCTCATTCGCTGTTCCCAAACGCTATAAAAAAAGAGGAGGTCCAAAAATGCTTCACACCATTGGTCTTGAAGCGACACTAATTTTTTATGCGTTCCACTAAAAAACAAGAACCAGAGGGCATCCAAAACCAGGGTGGTCCAAAATACCGGACACCGACGCGCGCCACACCTGACAGGGCTATAAATTTTCAAAGATTTGTAGCTCAACTTTGACATTTTGCTGCAATTAAATCTCTGAATATTTACAATCCATGTCAGTGCGCACACAACCCAACGGCGCCAAAAAAATCCCAATTCCGTCTGTGCAAAGGCCTAGCTATAAACATAAATCACAAAACATAGTATACATTTCAATATATTTACAATATACATTCCCGTTTTTCCCAGGGTTACGTATCAAGATATGTGATTACAGTATCACAACCAAATGAAGATGCTTTATATTACTAACATCCATGAAACTGCAATGTAATAAGGTATTTTGAATGGGGTATTAAAATCCTCCCGCAAGATCACTAACTTTGGCATTTTGCCTGAAAACTACTATCTGATATTTGTGAGTATCTTTTAATGTGTTCTTCTTGGCCAAATGATTAAATTAACTACTATCAGACGAAACCCGAAACTATTGTCTTCTGTTCGATATCAATTTCGATAGTACCATATTTAGTGTAATCGTTTATGAGCTTCAAAAATGAATGCCACAATTGTTACTGGCGGAAAACTAATAATGTTTATCATCTGTAGGTGTATATGGGTTACGCCCAACTCACGATTTATCAATGTTGGTTAGAAGTTGCGATTGGTCAGAAAGAGTTAGGAACTTACAGTAATGATTTGAAATATTGCTTGAGCTGATGTCTTTTGATACGAGAAAGCTGTTGAAAATATTTTCAGCCTCTAATAATTTACATTTAGCGGTATATATATATATATATGGGCTGTAGATGCTGTTATTTGTAACAGGAACCTGATCTTAGATTATCTTAATGAACTTCGGCACCTGTATTCGGATTGCAATGTTAGAGTCAAGAGTGTTCAAAGCTGCAACTTTATAGGGACTTTTAAAGCCACTTTTGAAGTCATTTTTTAAAACTCTGATATGAATTACACACGAGTTTCCCTACAGACCCAAATTAATCTTTATTTATTTTATTTTTTAACAATATTTTGAGTTTTATCGCCAACAATGACTTACGAAGTAGATATTTTTTAAATTTGTATCGAATTTTGAGTTACACATTTTCTGCTTTTCTTTGAGAACATTTTCGCGTTTCAGGTCACCCAAATGCTTAAAAGAGAAAGTATCTTGATAGACGGTTTATTCTAGAGTAATGAGTTTGATTTGTTTTGTCAAAAAGTTACGTCTAACAAGTATTTAATTTCTACATTTGTTTATATTTATCGTTTTATATAAGATTGCGCCCATCTTCATAGGCCTTTTTTGAATAAAAAATCCGTTTTACATTTTCTAATTGCACCCAAATCTAAGTCACACCTGGGTAACACAAAAGTGACTTACCAAAGTGACTTATCAAAAGTGTGACTTGCCACAGTTCAAGTGACTTATCAAATTTCAAGACATATGATTGAATGCTTTTTAGAATGTATACATACCTTGCACAAAGAGACACACAGACGTCGCGCTAAAATATTCGATTCATGCTCTAAAATACTTGAAAATTTGTTGATGACTTGAATTCCAATTTTCAACATTATTCAAATACTTTCTCTATACATTACCATGTGTAACATGAAAAGTTAAATTTTCTGTTTGATACTTTATTAGATTTTTTTTAAATTATTGTCTTGACACATTAAGTTTCTAGCATAAACCTATATTGGTTTATGTGCTGTATGTGACTTAGTTTGTCAGCTAAATTTGTAGGGGTAATTTCAATGAAATCTATTATATTTTCACGAGACAAAATATTTACATAAACTATATAAATACAACTATAAATAAAATTAACATATGTGTTTATAATACATATAAATGAAGTAATTTTCAATATTATTTCCCTTCTTGACGAAGCGCATGCGTTTAAACTTTAAAACATTTATTCCACTCGTAGAATATCAAATTACGTTCTTTTGGCAAAATGGCTATGTGGTCTACAGCCAGACGAAACGAGAAACCATTTCATTTTGTTCAATATCACTTTCGAAGGCTGTCCGCTTTGGTGGAGCAGTTGATTAGCTGCGAAATTGATGTCATAAATGTTATTGGCGGGAGAAAAAGATCAATGCTTATCTCCTGTAGGTATGAGAGATACAGACTACTTAAGATTTATTGCTGTTGCTTTGAAGATATTACGACTGATCGGAAGACGTAAAAAGTTAATATCCGTAATGTACCAAGGAAAACAACGCAGTTCCTTAAGAATAGTTATGCATTTGAAGATTTTAGATATATTTTGAGTATCTTCTGCTTCTGTGTTAAAAATATGTTTGTTTTTGAACTTTACTAAAGTTGTCTATCGTGAAAAATTTTAATGCATTATAATTTTAGATTAATCTGATTGACTGTTATAAAAGTCATATGTAACAAACTATGTTTCACATTTTGAAAATTTTAATGTTTTTGCAGTGGTATGCTGTAAAGTTTCCTTAGTACATCATATCATGTTCTTTTTGGTTATTGACGGGAAAGGGATTAATGCTTATCACTTATAGGTAGTAGAGATACTGGATTACTTAAGATTTATGATTGTTATTTCAAAAATATTGCGATTGATCAAAAGATGTAAAAGGTTAATAGGCGTGATGTGCTAAAGAAAATAACACAATTACTTGAAGATAGTTATGATTTGAGATGATTTTAGATCCAGATATTAGATTTTACGGAATATACGCTTGATTCCAGACAATACTTCTTAGCAATATCTAGCAGATGATTTTCCACATTTTGAAATGTTTAATGCTTCTTGCACTCTGCAAATAATTTTCTTGTACTCTGTAAATAATTTCATTGTTTTCTCTACTGAAAAGCAAATTTTAGAAACATTTAATTTTCTTTAAAAAAAAAAAGCAAGATTTTCCAAGCTACAGGGTACCTATGTTGAACGGTTCAAATTATGGTATTGAAATGCCACGATCAATACTACTAAAATATAGGCTTAAAACTTGGGTTCGAGCAGAAATCATTATATGCACATATCGTACCCCTTCTTCAGAAGTGACAATGCAAAAAAATTGCCAGGAAATAAAGAAGACTATTTTCAAAGGTGAATATATGCTTTAAATCATCACATATTCAATAGAAGTTTCCACGATAGTAATATTTTCATATAAGTTTGTGGAAGTAGTTCTTTATTTGTCTAAAAATTTTGCAAATATCCCCTATTATGCTTAGTTGTCTCATAGTTTCATTGAACCGAGTTTACTACTGTTACACAACTTATGATACAGCGCGAGAATGGTGAAAATTGCATTTTCATATCTTCTTCCTTTCACAAGTACCTACCTCAATGGTAAGTGCGTTTATATCATTTTAAATGCAAAACACTCATACAGTTTTTAATCTGTTTATCCATTTCACAGCTTGTCCGTTCGCCCGCCCGTCTGCCTGTTTGTCGGTTTGTATGTAATACAGCAAAAACCATTAAGTTTGTTTTTATAAAATTTAATATATAGAGCCTAGAAGCAATTTTATTGAGCCAAAATAAAATTTATTAAAATGAGTTAGTATTTATAAAAATTGGAGGCAACTGCATGTTTTTACTTATTGTTTGTTTCTGTTGGAATGTGAGAAAAGGCTATATTGAATTGGGTCACGCAAATTTTAATAAGCCAGTATTATCATTCAAGGTTTTGTTGTTCAAAATATAGATATAATTAAAACTATATTTCGCAATATATAAGACTCATAATAATGGACCACGTAATATATCTGGGAAAGCTTATAATGCAATCTGAGGACGCGTTTATCATTGCTGTATACTAATAACATTTTTGTATATAAGGGAATGATTTTGGATAGAGACGTGTTATGTCAAGGATTACCTATTAAAATTTAATATACTCATTGAATATTTGCTGGTATCATAGTGAATGATTTCATATTTATTAGAAGATTCCACATTGTGTTACTTCCGGCCACACAAACAGCTATCATAAGCCTTAGGGTTGGTCGTGTGGTCAGGGTTTTCGACGCTGTGTTACTTGCCTGGGTTTGTGTTACTTTTTGGAGCTTTTTCAGATTTCGTCTACTATGATTGTGGCACTCAGTTTCATCTAATCGACTTAAATACTGTTGATCACAATGGTTTTTCTGGTACATTATTTAATGCTCGATTTCGTCTACAAAAATATCAAATCACATATTTTTGCCAAATTTGTGAAATCTATCTCGTCAGTTAATCAAGCTGTTGACATGCAAAAAATATAAGAGAAAACTCCAATTTCATGATGGATTATATGTTGCTGACCTGCGAATATAATTAATTAAAAATATATTTTTATACGTATACTTTTGTAATCGGAATATTGGAGCATATATAGACTAATTTAATGCATTTTAAAATTCATAAATGCGGCTATATTGTTTCGAAATTTATTATGAACGCTTTTTCTTTTAATAATATTGCCAATTAAGTTAAAATGTCCCTAATTACCGCATTGTAAAAAGTATGATTCCCAAGGTGGTTAAAGGTTCCCAAGGTGGTGGTTTTTTGCAAGTAATGTTTGAAAGTTACATTGATAATTTCTTGATAATTAATATAGAAGCTTGATGTGTTCAACTTGCTGCAGCTTTGAATTTGTGAAGTTTGAAACAATCTTATCGAGACATTTATTTCTTCCTGACTTATTCTTTTTTTGACAAGAATAATAAGTCAAAATTTGCAAACAAGGAATATTGCGACATTATCGTACATTTGAAAATAGCTGTATCATGTTATAGTGGTAAAAGCAACTGTGATATAATTAACTTAATTCGAGATACTTTGTGAGTTCATTCAAAAGTGTTACCTAGTGTTATGGTTTAATCTGTCAAGTTAGTTTTAAATGAAATTAAATTTCATGCATGTTTATATTTCATCATAGTTAAGACTTGATGAAATATAAACATGACTTGATGAAATATAAACATGACTTGATGAAATATAAACATGACTTGATGAAATTTAAACCTGATGAGTGCACATTAAGTGGTGAGTACTAATCTGTTGATTGCTAATTATTTCAGCATCTGAACATCTACATAATTCATTAAAACTTATGCACGTTGAACGCACCTGAAGAGAAACTTAAGTAAAGGTACACAATTAATATTTATCATTAATCCAAAAACTAACCAATTTATCAATTATAAATGCTTTATTATTGTTGCGACACAATATCTTTGAACATTAGAGATATGGATTTTTCCTCGCTATCTTTAGAACCTCAAATTACGTTCCTTCTGGCTGAATGGCTGTAGAAACCATAGCTCAGACGAAACCATTTCATTTTGTCCGATGCCACTTTCAAAACATTCGCTTTAGTGGAGTCGTTGATTAGCTGCGAAATTGAGGTCATAATTGTTATCGACGAAAGAAAAAGATCAATGTTTATCTTCTCTAGGTGCATGAGATGTAGGATGTGTGATTGTACTTAAGATTTATGACTGTTAGCTAGAAGATATTGCTATTGGTGCGAAAACATGAAACTACTATATGAATATAGAATACCACACTTTCTTGAAAGTAGTTATGATTTGAAAAGTGTTAGAGGTGCTGAGTTAAAAACGTATTTATCTGTTTAAAAGTGTGTTTAAAAACATGTTTAACTCGCAATAGCTCTGAGATTGTTTAATAGGCTGCTTCATAGATATATTTCCTTCTATTACATGTTCAGGTTTCTGTTACCGATAGACCCCTAGATTAATCAGTTTGGATTAATATAACGGAAAATAGAGGATTATAGCCTGGGCTAACGTGACCTCGTACCCCTGCCTAATTAGAATAATCCTTTGCTAATTTTTTTTCAAAGGGATAAATAAACCTCTAACTTATAATACCTATAAAGAAAGAAAAACGCCTATTCAATCCCCCTACCCCTTTTTTAATTGACCAGTTGTTTTATAAATACGTTAATTTAGAGGAAACCACTAATTTATACATTTGCCTTTGTAAAAAGGATATTAGAATGAAAATATTCTTCTAGTTCTAAACAAAAATACGTCTGCAGTCTATGCCTAGAACATCTGTCATTGAAAATAAAATTAAAAACCCCTTTTTTACCGGCCGAATAAATTAAACATTGCCAATCCATGCATTTTTTAACGCAACCGCTTGATTTTTCAATTACTTATGATAATTAAAAGATGAAAAATTCATACATTTAGAAATCTAATTTTTTTTTCATTCCGCCTTCTATAAACAAACAGGACATCTTTAGATAACATCTGTTTCTTTGCAGTTGAAATAAAATAATTTTGGGGGCGTTCCGTATTGGGTAAATAATTTGAAATCCATTTCGGTTTTTGATATTCCTAATGGTTTATGCATTATTCCAGTTCCAGATATCTCTTTGAACACAAACGGCGGCTTGCGACGTCTGAGAATACGTGAACTAAATCGCGATATATGCATACAAACATTCTATGTAGCACGCGTTTTAATAGTGTAGATAAAATAAATAAATACAGTAAAATGAACATTTACACAATTGAAACATTGTAAGGGGAATATCAGCTTTATGTTTCTTATTCACATTTCAAATTTTGTTATTTTTAAATGCCCAACTTGTAAATTGATTATACATCATTTCCCATCCACTTTAAACACTCCAGACGACCACCGAAAATATTCATTATAAGTTTTTTTACTGTGTAAAGACGTGATATTACTTTGTCAATATGTACAAGTTTATGTTTTGTATATATTACTGTGTACACTACAGCATAATGTGTACATTCAAAACTCATGTCTCGTAAGTAACATAGCTTTCGAGACATGAACATCACAAACTTGAAAGTCACAAACAATCGCCTGGAATTTCAGATGATGATTGCTCGAAAACTATAAAAGCTGTGTAAAGAAAAATTATTGATTTAAAAATTGAATTTCCTACTGAGTAATTTTGCTGCTTATTGTTTATATCTATCTTTTATAATTTATAATTTTTTGGAGGTGAATGTAAGCAAAGTGAAGCAAAAACTCTGTCACAAAATTTATTTAGTTTTTTTCGTAAAATGAATATTAAAATACTGAAAAAGATATCAAAATATTTCCCTGTGTACTTTGCACCATTGCACACATCAGCCTTTCTCCATTCGAAATGTGTAAAATGATTGATAACCCATATCAATCTATAACGAGTAACAAATTTGCTCACTATTTATTTTGTATATTTCAGAAAATTCCGAACTTACAAGTTTCTCTATTTTTGTACTGATTATAATACAAGTGGAACTAAACCGAAGCTGAGAAAAATAAATGCATGAGAAATTATGTGGAACACCAGACTCAGATATTTTAGATGTTTACATATAACTATTTTAAGGAATCCTTACTTAAATGTTTGTTTACTTTTTTTTGAAGTGCATAAGATAACATTTGTGAAAAATACCTAATTAGGCGATTAATTTTATTTCATTTATTGGTAAAAATCAATCAATAACTTAGTAAAAGAAATACAATCTGAGAAACACATGACATTCCCTAAATAATACAGTCAGACCTGCCTTAAACGGAATTTCAGAAAGTCAGAAGAATTTTTCGTCTTGAAAGGTTTCCATTTTATGCAGGTTATTTCAGGATAAGCGAAGCTTAAGGTTTAGCTGGAAATGCAGATACCCCATATACAATTGGTTACCTATACATCAGACTAAAAATTATGAAAAGTGTATTTAGATGTACCTGATGATACATACTATATTATACCATAATAGCTAATTTAATTATTTTAAATTTCTATATACTGCAATCACAGGAGTATATAAAAAAATAGTGTACCCTATGTTCTTGGCTGTTAGTTTATTACCATACTTTAAAACCTAGATCAATTGAATTGTTGGCAAGATATTACTACTTATCATGGAATAAATAAAGCACTGTATTTTTTATTGAGATGAGCTTTAAAAATAATCCAACATGGTTTCTTGAACACATGTCTTACTAACGATGCCACTTTATGTCAAAAATCGTGCATTGATTAAGATTTCTAGCATTTCAGAATCTCCCTGATTAACAATTCTCAAAGTTCTGAATTAATTTTCAGAAAATAATCATATTATTTAATAGAAAATTCTATGAAAAATGGTTCTTTTGGAAATAAATGGCTGAAATAATTGAATGATTTCCCAGTTCTTTGTTCGCTACAACAGGTGCTTTATTAACAAATTAACTTAAATTGGCCGTCCGTTTCCGCGTTGTGCAGGTTCCATTTAACACAGGGGAAATAACATAAATTTCCCATATTTTTGGACCGGACTAGAAATTTTTTTCGCTTATGACAGTACTCCGTTTCCTGCAGGTTCCGTTTCAAACAGATTTGACTGTATAATGACTATATTTCTGTCACAGCGAAATAATGGTGTACAAAATTCACAGACCGATTTTTTGGAATTAAATTAACATTATAAATTGAAATTGGGCACGTTTTGAAGTCCAAAGAGATTGACTGTACATGCGTCCAAAGAGAATGACTGTACATGAGTCCAAAGAGAATGACTGTACATGAGTCTAAAAAGAATGACTGTACATGAGTCCAAAAAGAATGACTTACTCATACTCACACTTGCAAAATCTTCATCAAAATGCAACTGGTATTTAAACACTACCCCGTGAAATAAATGGATGTGAGTGAAATTTTGGGAGTCAAAATATAAAACTGTTACAAATACATCTTCTCTTGTGAAAGTTACGAACTAGATCTACAAAAATATTAGCTGAATTTTGCATAATATTGCAAAAAGAAGTGAACGTAGTATTTGATTGTATTTGCTACTCTTTAAAATTTGTTGCATTTCTTTGATAAATTTATTTGCAAAGCGTGCAATATTTGGATAACGGTTTATGAAGCATTCAAAAGTTTGCGATTCATTTTCTGATAAAAAATTACGTATAAAATGGTTATTTATTAAACAGTATTAAATATCCTGATTTTTAACGGATTTTTTTTTAAAAATTCATTTGTAAATTATACAATATTTCGAGAACGTTCCTATTAACACTTTAAAGTTTATATCATTCGCTTTCTAATGAGAAATTACGTCTGAAGTGATTATTTATTTACCATTACTGAATTTCCTGAGTTTTTAATTATTTAAAAAAAATTCTTCGGAAACTGAGGGGGGGGGGGGTGCGCCTTTCAAACATTCGATTATGTTTAAAATAAGGTTCTAGTATACATTGTAACGTCACACTATATTTTTTTGTAACGCTTCATTTGTTCTTGAGATATCGCAGGTACAGACTCACGGACACACAATAATACACACACACAAGCATACACTAAAATACATCACACATACATAACATACATATATACACATAAACTGACAAACATTCACACATAGACATATCACCTCAAACGTTCTAGTCGAGTTCAGGGATGCCTGAAACTTGTTTTTCCGTCGAAGGCTCGAATTCGAATTTTGATCCCGTCCCAATATTGTCCGTATACGTTACCATGTTTCTGCCGTATAAATCACCCAGTAATCTATATAAATAAAAT